>JAULJZ010000021.1:3492665-3522456 GCA_032270985.1 Heliamphora pulchella | reverse complement strand
GGGCGGGGGGGGGAGGGGGGGTGTGGGATTAGGAAGGATTGAATTAAGAAATGAATTTAAATTTTTTAAAAAAATAATAACAAATATTAAAATAAATAATATAAAATTTAACAATAACATAAAATTTAACTAATTAATTTATTTAAGTTAATTTTAAAATAAATTAACTTAATACAATAATAAATCATTATCTAGTCCGTTATTTAATCCACTCAATTCAAACACAAAAAAATTAATCCCACCTCATTACTAATCCCGTCTCACTACTAATCTAATTCAATCCAGTCCGAGTTATCAAACGAGCCCATGAAGTATTGTCACATATTCGACACTTGGATAATGGTATTGTATATACGTGGGACATTTTTAGTTGCACATTCACCTTGAAAGCATATTTAGTAATTCAAGTTTACTATAGAGCATTTCATACATAATAGAGAATTTATGAATAGTACTATGGAATCTTGCAAATACCATTCATCTCATAAGATAAAAGAAATATATTAAGGGATATGAATATTTAACCGTGTTATTGGGTTCTTGGCATAAGAATTAGGTAAATCCAATACTTAGACACCTACCCGTACCGGTACTCGACACCCATACCTGAGTTCATGTAACATCATGACACATGCATCCATATAATTTGGATTGGCAAGCTTTCAATTCCGTGTTTAACATGGGAATCCCACGGATTCCAATTGACTCAAGGTCAGTATTCCCAAAATCATTTTTAGATCATTAGCATAACTAGCTTTCCCTTTTTTTTTTTTTATGACTGAAAAGATTAAAAAAAGAGAGGATATAGTGGTTTTCAGAAATTCCTAGGAAAGATCAATAATTGCTTGAAACAAATATGAGCACGTGATCTTCTAGACATAACATGGATGTTTTTATGCCCTGGCGTGCAATTATGGATTTGGATAGCAGTATTCAGTAGCCAACTTTGTTATGTGAAGGTGTGTATACATGCAGATTTTGTTGTTAAGCCACCTCAGAGATTAAGCAGGTGAACTTGATCAGTTGATCTTATGATATGAATATAAAATATTGCATTAGTTAGCTAATGTTGGTCTTCCTGGCATTGCCATTTGTATTTCCATTTGTGTGAACATCCTTGTTGAGAGTTCATTTTACACAATGTTTGAAATTTGCTTTCTTGGAGTCTCTCTCTATATTCTGTAATGTTATTATATTCTTAGATTCCAATTGAATGACTGCACTGTCAGTGCACTATCAGTACAGAAATAATTTTTTTAGTGATTTCACCGCTTACAAGCTATTTGTTGGATGGAAGTTGCCTATTTTAAGTCAATGTGTATTCTTCAATCTCAGGAACGTCTTTTTCCATAAGACTTCGATACAAGATTATTTGGCTGGTTTGAGGGGAAAGAACACCCTGTTCCCCCGCGCGCGCGCGTTGACTCAGATTTTTTTTTTCTAAAAAAAAAATGAACATTTTTTTTTAATGTTTGTTACCGAAGTGTAAAATATTCCATCTGTTCTTGAATTGCTTCTTTCAAAAGAGCTTCTGCTTTCTCGGTCTGCGCACAAGTTTCCTGCTCTTCCATTTTTCTATATTGTTTAACTTGTTTCATTTTGTGTTGCAGACAAGGTTACAAAATGCTACAAAACTAAAGAAGGTTCTCCAAGATTCAAAGGAAAGTGTGGTTGAGTCAGATGTAAGAAGTCGAATGCAACCACTGAAGGACCAGCTGACAAGTACAATAGATCACCTCCACACTGTCTTTGAGAGTCACGTTTTCATTTCAATCTGTCGGGGCTACTGGGATCGGATGGGACAGGTTAGTAAATTGCCTCTGGACATTACTACTACGCTTCTTCTGAATGATTTCACCAATGTTGAATTGTTCTTATTTTGTCACAGGATGTTCTGAGTTTCTTGGAGAACAGGAAAGAGAATAAGTCATGGTACAAAGGTTCACGAATTGCTGTCTCTGTAAGTATATATGGAACCCAACCTCCATAGCTGGTTGTTTGTGGGTAGACACTAGTAATTACGGATTCTATTGTGTTTATGGTGAAAATTCATTTCTTCGATGGGTTTGTCCTCGACATAACTAGTTCCATGATGTGTTCCGCAAATGTGGTGGTGCTTTGCCGGCTTCCATAGCAAGGGTGGTTCAATTGAAGGGAAAACAATCTGAGTAGAGAAGTTGCTGGGTAGCTTCGTTTTACTTCCACACTTCCTAAATCATCCCATTATTTGCATATTCTTTCCAAATTTGAATGGTGCAGAGTTACCCCCCCCAATCAAGAGGGATGAGGTCGCCTCCATACTCTCTTCCCTCCATATTCCTTTCGTGAGTCTAGCATGTGCCTATAACGATAAGTCAAACAGTTCATCTCGTAGATAGATTTTATAGAGAAGCCAGGCATCAAATCTCTGGTTAATTGATTTTGACTGGACCCAGACTTTGGTCGGTCATTCAATATAAAGGCCGTTTCATTACCCATATTATACTCAGATGATGATGATTTGAATGAGGATCAGGCCACATTAACCACAAAGCATTACACTGCTTGAGTTATTGTCATCGTAGTTAGCAATAAGAATGAATTTCATTTGAATTCTCCTGATGGTTTACCCCGAATTCTCTTGTGATTCTTGCCAGATTCTGGATGATACCTTTGCATCACAGATGCAGCAGCTGCTGGGGAATGCGCTTCAAGAGAAAGACCTGGGGCCTCCCAAAACAATAATTGAAGTTCAGTCAATGCTCTGCAAAGATGCTCAAAGTCACAAGGGGAACACATATTACTATTAAAATTCCAAATTTTGTTTGTAGAGATGCCAAGCAGAAAGACGGGGCGGTACATGAGAGTCGGGGGTCACAAGCTAAACACACGGCACGCCAATTTTGTATAGGGATTAAGCATCGTTGTTGCTGTTTTGGGTTTATGCCCTGCCTCCGAATGGTTTCTCTATATGTATTCTTTCGAAAACTATAGAATGATACCCGCATTCTTTTATTTTTTTGGGCATATGATCACCATGTTTCCAAATTTATATGAGGTTGCTGAACTATAGAATGTACCTCTCTCTCTCTCCCTCTCCCTCTCTCTCTCAAATTTTATTTTGATGTAAATCAAATAGTCATGATGGGGTCTAAGGAAGTCCAAATCCACACATTACTCCCTAGATTCTGGAAGACTAGTAAACGAACAACAAAATAGTTGAGAAGACAGTATGCCAAACTTTGCTAGTATATAGGAGTGGGAATTTGGAAATTTTTAACAGACACCTTAATACAATTTGAATTTTACGTGAAGTTAAAGGATTAAAGTTGATTATTTTTCGATACAAAGTAAAAATTAATTTTACTTGAAATAACACGCTTAATAAATATGTTTGGTTAGTATGGAACTTCTATAATCCAAAAATAACTAGTTTAACTGTTTAATTTTCATGTCAATTCAAAACAAGTAATGGATCAAAAATTAGTTAAAAACACGTATATAACTTGTTTGTGTATGTATGTATATATATTATAGTGCTATTACTAATTTACTATTATAATATATGACCAAAAAACAAAGTTAGAAAAAAAGTGTTATCAGTGTTATATTAAGCCCATTGGCTTTAGTTTAGTTAGGGTTACGTTTTGATATTTTACACAGCGCCGCTATGTACTACAACCATTTACGAGACTAGGATTCCATTTCCAAGCATTAGGATCCATTTCCAAGCATTAGGATCCATTTCCAAGCATTAGGATCCATTGCATTTAATTTTTTGTAAAACTATTTTTTTCTTCATCAATTGTTTAGACTTACATAGAGTATTTTTAAAAAAAATTTGAAGATTTTTTTTAAAATTTTGTTTTTATTTATTTATTATAATTTACGTGATTTTATAGTTGAAATATTATAAAATTAAAACTATGAATTAAATGAAGTATTAAATAGGGTCTTTAGGGCATTTGAAAAACCTTTTTAGGAGCAAGTCACTGCTTTCACTCACTCTTTTAGGAGCTGCTTCAATGGCACTGTTGCCATCGTCATTTTGGATTCGCTTGTTCATGAGAACCGTAAGATATCTAAATTAAAAGTCAATCTACTATTCCTATTTTTGCTTTCAGTCTTTTCTTTTAATCTTCTATTTTAGTAATTATGACCTTATATATAGTAAGCAATTTGTTGACATATATGGACGTTAACACAACTCTCTAAATTTACCTTATTGTATACGGTAGTAGGCACCAACCAAACCTGATTTATGTGATGGTGCATTTTGCTAAACTTACCTTATTCTAAACTTACCATTGTTGTATGTGATGGTGCATTTTGCGTCTTATCTAGAGAGGGGCAATAAAACCGTTTTTATTAGGTCTAGGATCACAAAGCTGCTTCGTGACATTCTAGGTAAGTTCCACTCGCTCTAATGAATATGCAGGAGAGAACCCCAACAAGCTTTTATTTACACCATGACCAATCAAAAGCCTCTCCGTCGAGCAGTCTTCTCACTTGAGGCCGACGAGGCGCTCAACCCCGATTGCTTCCTAACAGACAAAAAAATAGGAATGACTAAATAACACAAATAAATTGAGAGCTTTTTTGATGGAACAACTTGCATAATTTCAAGTGGACACGAAGAATATAATTATGAAAAGTAAATAGGTCAAATACTAATTAGTTGTAAATAAATTGTAAATAAGTCAATCATGACTTATTTTTCTTCAACTTGTGTTTGACATGTCATAAACAAGTTGCATGAACAAGTCAGTGTTATAGTTAAAATAAGTAACATATTTAGTTAAATAAGTCGTGAGAGCGGTGACATGAACATAATACATTGTGCCCAGATACAAGGAGATTTCTAGTTTTTTTTTTTTTTTCTAACGCCAAATGGTAAAGGGAAATCCTAATTTATGAAGAAATCCAATTTATATGTGCAAATATTGAAAAGTTCTAGGAGAAAAAGAAATATTTTCTTTCCATTTAGATTTCAAATGGAATGAAATCAAGGATCTAAACCTAGCGTTAACAGACAACAGTCGATAAAGCAAAAGCCTCTTACACCAGCATGCAAGGGCCACTCTATAATGAACAAAAGGGATAAAACTAGATGGTGCCAATGAATACCCAATAAATAAATGTCTCACTAATGAAAAACCTGATTAAAAAAAATGATAATTCTGGGAATCATAGCATTACTTCCCCAAATCTGGAACAACACAGAAGAAATGAAGAATATTTACAAAACTAAATTAGGCCAGGACAATCAATGGAGATATAGCACAAAATGAATGGCAATTATGTTACAGAATTTATATATGGACCACCACGCAGCTATGGCATGCACAAATATAACAACACTTGAAGAAGAGAGTCCCAAGCACACTTTCTCCAACATCCGTTAGAAAAGCTTTGAAATGACATGACAAGAAGTCCAAAAGGCAGCTGAGGCAGCCTGAAGAAGCGCAGGGTTTTGGTAAATCCTGTTTACACAGATGGAGAAGAAATTAAAATCAAAACCATACATATGATGACAAAAACCACCCCGATTCCATAACATTAGATGAAGCCATAGCCACTCTGATGAGCTTTTTTAAGTGTAAAAGTACACAATACATATACTATGAGAAGAAGAAATAAACCTCAACTTTAACTCAACTACCCAATGGTTTCATTAAAAGAATATAAAACCAGTGGAAGCCAATCGAGTTAAATAACCTACCCAATGGCTGTAGCGCTCCAAGACGCAACATTATAGATGACTTTGCTTCCATCCCAGGCCTTTCGAAGCTTTCCCTTTTTCTTCTTCACAGAGAATGTCTTGCTCAGAGCTGGAAGAAAGCATAATGAATGTTGGACTATTTTTTCTCAATCTTGGACAGCCAAACCGATAAACAAAGTTCATGAAATGAAGATGAGATGGAAAATAGATTGCCACTTATAAATGCTTTTTCTTTTCCTTTCTTATTTTTTCATGTCTATTACTTTACATTAAAAAGAAATCAAACTCACCATCTTGGAGTTGATTAGGGGTCAAATCCTGCAAAGCAAAAGGCAACAAATCAATCCCAAAGATCAAATACCTGAGATAAAAAAAAAATAGTTTCACATAAACTACATTTCAAGACGGATCTAAAAATATAAGCTCACAGCCTCACATAAACTCCTCCTTTCATACACTGATCTGGAATGACTAGTGAAACTAGTGCAAGTGCCATACTAATGCCTATATTTACCTACACTCCATCCAGTAGTATAATCCTAGTACCTGCGTGATGGTACCAAGTAATACAAACAATGATGTATCTCTGCATTAGAACCGTATCTAGATAAACTAGGAAGTGTTATTTGATATTCGGGATAGTTGCGCAGCCACTTAGAATGCAGGCAAGCACTACGATGTACAGGGATGCAGCATATGATGGCTTGGCAACTAAGGAGATCAATATCTACCAATAAAAAATCTAACATAGTCAGACAGGATGAAAAATCACGCGCAACAACAAATTTAGAAGAAAAATCAATTATTTGCTCATAACCACATTAAAAATAAAAGAAGTGTTAAGCCTTTAATAACATGCACAATAGAGCACTTACACATTCATGCTTTGATGATGACTCTAGCTGCTTGCAGCTAGAGAACAAACTTCAATGAGGATTTCCTCTTTCTTACAAATGCTTTCAGTAGCCTTTTTATATCAACTTGGTTCTAAAACTCCCCCAATCCTTTAGCTTAATAATTATTATATAATGGTCACAGTTTTAGGGAGGAAAAGAGAAGGAAGAACACATGGAACAACAGTTGGAAATATCATTGACAATGTAGTTTACAAAACCAACTGGTGCAGGAAAGAAAAACAAACATGAACTGAGGTCTTAGTTTCGACGCTCATTTCTACTCTGGTCATACTCTCAAAACTGATGGCCCATGGCAGCTGAACCTGGACTAAATCAATTGGACCACGTAATCCACTGTGAAAATGGATATGGCAAATACAAAAAAGTAAGTAGGTGAACTGTCAACTTGGACAGAATGATTTCCAGTTAATTCGGAATGTATTAAAAGATATGAGGCAATCCTAGGACTATATGCCAACATTTCACCCTGACAAGCCTTTTTATGAAGGCAAATGGCCATATCCATGAGAATTTGTGGAACTCAAGTATACGAACAAAAGCTACAAGGACAGAGAGTATCAAAGCCCTTTTCCCAAAGGAAATCATTATGGAGGCTACGTGCAACCCAAATGTCAGAGATCGTATCACTAACCAGCACTTGAGACAAGGGATTGCTGTTTACTGATAGCCATCTACATTTATAGCATAGCATAATCAATTGAAGCAAAAACATTATACCATTTTCTCTATTTCAAACAATAATGAGAATTTTCATATACCTTAGTCTGTTTAAGGGATAACAGGTATGCAGCCATGAAGCATGCAATGCCCTCAACTATATCTTCTTGCCTAACTAAAACATAATCTTCTTGGTCCAGCTCAGAGTTTCCACCTTCCCAAATATCATTGTCACTGATCATGTCCCAAGAACTGCCTTCTTCTGCTATTATACATGGGTTGTATTAGCAATCACCACAAAAAATCAGCTTATTTTGAAGACAAAAGGATTGGGTAGAGCCATAGATGGTATTAGTGTTGGTGGTTATACCACATAACGAGCTTGTTCAAAGTCAATGGAATTTTATCATTGTCAAAAAAGTAAAACAAGCAAGAAACTTCTAAAAGAGAAACAGCCTTTAGATGCCTACCAGCCATATTTTGTGGAACTGATGCCTGGGCACTCTCTAGCTTTTCAAGGAAATCGGGGCACTCAAATCTAGATTTTAGAAGATCACACAACTGCAACAAAAAAAGTAATAGTATAATAAATAACACATTCTAACTCTAATTCAGGTCGATAATTTGTAAAAAATGAATAGGGTTGCATTCCACCAATAAAGAGACTCACTCAAGTTGACAATGCATTCCCCCAATCAAGTGCCGACAGGGGCGACCAATGAGTTTGTTTTGCACATCAAAACATAAATTAACTGATCATTCTACTTAATATTGCAATCATACCAGGCTACAAAATTGACAATGTGTAACATTCAAATACGACCATTTTGTACCCACAAGAATTGGGCAAACAATCCACATCGAATGAACAAGCTGGGGAGCATGATGAAGTATTTGAATATTACTTGGATAAATAGAAACAAGTTAATAGAGATAAACTCTGAAACGAGACCAAATGATGGTTCATCGTCAGGTGCCGAATTGGACAATTGTAATTTAGTAGGTATCTACAATGCTCAATGTTGCAAATGGGTCACAAACATTCATTATATTCAAGGTCTTAGATTGCTTATGCACTACAAAGTTAGTTTAAATAGCCCCCGCCCCAAAATTCATAGTTGCACACAGTACTCAAATTGTTAAGAAAATTTGACCGACAAAGCAGAAGAGCGAATCTCACAAACACAATCTATTTGTACCGTAGGCCAATAAAATCTTCGATTCAATCCAATTCAATCAACCAACCATAATCAAACAAGCATACAGCAAACAGAGCACCACAATTGGACAAAATCAAACCCTATTTATGAACCAAAAACAAATATTCACCAAACATAAACCACCTAAATTCAGAAAAAAAAATTCATTCACCTCGTCCGTCTCCTTATCGGGGCACAGCCCTGACGAACCCTCGCCGTCCTCCGTCGCAGCACCGTCAGCATCACCGTCGCTGGAGGAGTCGTAATCGACACATCCGGTGTTACCAAGCAATTCGAGAGCTCTCTGGCATTGCTGAAGCACTGCTTCCAGGGTCTTCCTCTTCACGCGAAGTTGATCCCTCTCAGAGTCAGCCCTCTCGATTTGAGCGACCTCCATAACCCTAACAATACGCAGAAATATATAAATACCATATATATGTACATACAAAGATGTTAAATATACGTATATATATAGAGAGAGAGGGGGGAGGGGGCGGGGAGAGGGGGGTGGCGAGTGAGACCTCTTTCTCTCTTCCGCCATTTTTTAGCTCAAACTGTGAAGATATTTGTTGGGTCCATTATTGTGAGCTTCCTGGGAGGGGAGGGGAGGTCCGGAGAAGGAGAATGATTTCTACTAACATGTGCTCTTTTTGTTGTTTCGCAGAGCGTCGTGTTGTTTTGGCTTTCGTGCTGGCGTGGCGTGGCGTGGCGTGACGAGCCGTCTGGAGTTCTGTTATTGCCGTGAATTGGAATTTGCTGTTCCTAAAACCTACACGTCCAAAAAAATAAAAAATAAAAAATATCAAGACATCGTTCGACTCTTTGTATTAAGCCGGACTTAAAGTCTTTTGGCTTAAAATTCAAATAAGTTCTTAATTTTATTTATCAATTTTAACTTTCAACCTTTTTACTTATTGATTTTTATCATATTTACGTTTTTACTTATTAACTCAAAATACTTTTATATATTTAAAAAATATTATAATTTTTATTATACATATTTATTTTTTTAATAAAAAACACACTATTAAAAACTATTCGTCGCGATCTGTCAAATAAAATTTATATTAAATATAAAATTATTTGAAACAATTTTTTGGAATAATAATTTTTTTTGACTTAATTTAAAGTTTTTTAGCTTATATCTTATTGTCTTTTTGGTTAACAAAAAGTCAGTTTAAACCAAAACTTATTACATTATTATCTTTTTACATTAAGTTATTTATAAAATTCATCAAACGAACTTATTGCTTATTTGACTTAAAATGACTTAATGCAAAAAATCTTATTTATAGTCAAGTTACTAAATGTAACGACTTAAGTGGACTACTGATCCAATAACTTGAATGAAGGGTCTAATAACACGGCTCAAAAACTTAAGGTTAAGTTATTAGTAGTAACCCACATGTTTTTTTATATGTCAGACATATTTTTCATATCCCACTGATATGGAATTAAGTATCATAATATTCCCAACTTAAATACATAATGCTCTTGTTACGTAACCCAAGTTCTTTTCTTGGGGATACAGAGCAGTCTATTAGTGTGCGTCAAATTTTGGAACTTCCATTTGGGCAATCTGAATGTCGAATTTGACGACCGTTTACGGCTATGCGAAGGTGGCCGTCAGGTGATAGTAGCTAATACGGTGGCAAGTTTTGAGATCCATGGTTGTGTTGGGTGATGGAGAGGGAGGGTCCGAGAGAGAGGAGAGAGGGTGGTGGTGGTGGCTCAGGTGAGAAGGGGTAGAGGGTTCATGGGGAGAGAGAGAAAGAGAATATCGGTAGTAGCTCCAGCAACGATGGCGGCGACGGTGGGTTCAATGGTGGCGTGGTAGACGACAGTGGGGTGGCAGCGGCTGAGTGAGGGTTGTTCGCGGCGTGGGATAGTGGCACACCACTCTTTTTCTTACCTTTTCTTCTTCTCAGAATGAAAGATTGTGCAAATTGGGGGGCTAAGGCCATGTTTATATGGGTTAATTTCTCTAACCAAAACCGTTATTCACCAATTATTGTTATTCACCAATTATTGTAATTAACTAGATTATTAATAATAATTAACTAGGTTAATAATAAATAATTATTTTTGTAACGGACAATCTATGAATAGGCTACTAACTAAGGCATATTTAATAATAGCGTAATTATTTTTGTAACGAAAATAATATTTATTTTATAATTAAATAGTATAATTATGTTTATAACGGACAACCCATGAATGACTACTAATTTCGGCCTATTTAATTCTGTAACGGATTCTTATTTAACCCCTAATTAAATAATAAAAATATTTTAATATTTTATTTTATTTATTTGAAATTCTTGTTGGATATTACACCCTCTCCACCTTTAGGAAGTTTGGTCCCCAAAACTTTACTCGGGTTAAGTTAGAAAGCATCGTATCTCAAATGAAAAGTTTTGGGTATTTGTGTCTCGTGTCTCATGTCGTTTTCTTTTTCTCACGTTGCTTCTCTTTCAGAATGGTTGTTCTACTATACTTTGACAAGTGAATTTTTTTCTGGTCGCAATATTGCTTCTCCTGCCGATCCATGATTGGTACTAGTCACTCTTAGTAATTTAGGTCTTAACTTAATTCCACAGGTGATTGTATCAGTTCGTGTGAAGGGTCAGTAACGTATTTTCTTAGTATCGATGCATGAAAGACATTGTGGCAAGTTCAGGCATTAGAGCCACACGATAAGCTACTACTCCCACTTTTCCTAAGATTTTGAAAGGTCTGAGGTAAGGAGGGTTGAGTTTCTAGGTGTCATTTCTATAGAGGATTCAACTTTTCTATTTATTGGCATTCCACGCAAATCTTTAGGAAAAACTTAAGAGAATTCACAAATTATAAAAGTCTTTGATAGGCTCGAATTCTCGGTACGCTTTTCGTCAAACATGGATTCTCTAGTATGCTTTGCATCACATAATGAAGATACTCTCGTCATCCTCTCTTAAGGAGTCTTTGGACTCGAGTTATTGATAAAAAGGGTGATGGTGAATAAAACTTGTCTAGTTAAGGGGTACAAAAATCAACATGTTTAAAAGTGCAGGATAGTGGTATGATTAGGAGCAAACTAATATATGCCAAGGATAACGTTGAAGTATCCCATATCGGTAGGGTTCAGGTCAGCCAATAAACAATCATCATCAAAGGTCACATCACAGTTTCCATACATCATGGAATAGACTACCCCTTATTCGCGAATTGGGATATCAACAATCATAATCCAAAGGTTCCGATACTCTTATTAATTTCTTAGCAAAATGAGACGGTATAAAGGGTTGTGTCGAACCAGAATCAAATAATACGTAAGTAGGTAAGGACTAGATAGAGAGGTCACATGTGATCACTTCTTCCCCAATTTGAGGATCTCCAAGGACTAGGGCAAACATCCTCCCTTGCCTTTGGTTGTTGTTGTTGTTGTTGTCATTCCTTCATGCCTCGAAGGATGGTTTCTTTGCAGCCCCAATCTCTTGATTTTAGTTTCTTATTTTGTTTTTAGTTTCCAGAAGTTTGGGACAGTTCCTCCTTATATGTCCTTTAGCGCCGCAATTAAAGTAATTGTTGGTCCCGTTCAGACAAACTCCTGGATGAGCCTTTCCACATGTTGAACATGTAGTCTTCTGGTTTTCTCCCTTCATCGTTCTCACATCTTGCTTCTTTGAGTTTCCTCTTTCGACGTGTCCCGAACTCATGATTTGACATTTTCATTTCTCGAAGATTGTTCAATTTTTGTCGTTTTCTTGCTCTACCAGTAATGTTCGATCTACGACGTTAGCATAAATGGGTAGCCTTAAGGGTCGAATCATTTTTGTTATCTCTGGCTTTAATTCATCCTCGAACTTTTGTGCCTTCATATGTTCAGTGTGGATCATATGTGGGGCGTACTCGACTAGGTTCGTAAACTCCGCTTCGTATTAAAAAATTATCATTCCTCTCTTTGTTGGAGTCGCTGAAACTCGGTGCACTTGACATTACGCAGAGACTGAGGAGAGTAATTCTCCCAGAAACAGACCAAAAATCGTTCCCACTTTATTCGTGATTTGTTTTGTCTCTTCAAATTCCACCATCTTTGAGCCTTGCCTTTAAGTTGGTAAGTTGCTAGACTTACTTTCTAGGTCTCATTATAGGGCACCACTCTAATTTTTTTTTCATAGCTGCTATCCACTTAATGGTCTTAACTGGATCTAATCCACCTTTATAAGATGGTGGTTTTATCTTCAAGAATGTCCTCACGATTGGGCCTTCTACTAAGTTTTGGGGTATTCAAGGATTTTGACATTAGGGCACAATTAGAGGTGTGTCATTGGGGATATAATTTGGGGAAATCGGGGCTTGTTATTGACTGACTTAGGCTAGCTTGTAGATCATCTGTCGTATTTCGTTCATTTGAGTATTTACTTGTGTCATAAACTCATCTAAGTTCCTACTATGGGTTGTTTTACGCGTGTTCATCATTGTTGTAGATCTTTGTCAAAGCAATACAATTAATCTTAGTGTTGGATCTGAAATGCAATCATCACATTCTTATGTAGTATAACATTTTGGATTCTCCTAACTAAAGGAATATCTTAAAATGAGACAGTTAAGTACAAGCATCATATAGGTACAATCTATTTATAAGATCATTTTGTTTCCCTCTTTTTTTTAATCAATATTCCTTATATTTCCTCATGGTAAAGTCCCAACTACATCTATCTCCTATAATATTTTTAACATTATAGAACACATATGGCTTATATACATATATAATATACACGTAAACACAACAAAATATACAACTTAAGGATCATTATCCAACTTGATAAATTTTTCTAGACTTTCTACAAGAAGAAACGGTGATTAGGCGTTCTTCTAATTGGAATTTTAAGTATAATTGTTCGATTACAATACATAAAAGATACTTAAGTTGGGTGCAACTATTGCGTACTTAATCCTATAGCTTTGGATTTTAAGAAAATTCAAAAACTACCGTCTCTATCATGACCCATTTTCTAACATGGCGTCCGTGACTGGCAAGTGGGTTAAAACTCACCGAAAACCTGCTTTTTACCTTTAGTTTGGGAATTTTCTAATATTATTTAGAAAAGACTTTGTAGAAGCATAAGATCTTATAAATATTGTAGTGCCCCTGTCCCGTTTTAATATAATTTTAATATATTTTTGAACACCAATCCAAAGTGAAAATCTTTTCTTCGGAAACCGTACCTTTAAACAACCCATTTAGGTCCAAAGCTCCTTTAAAAACAACTTATTTTTAATCATACATCAGCAAAATGCATCCAGCAAGCACCGCTCGAGCAGGCTCCTGACTGCTTGAGCAGTCAGACACCCGAGACTTCCTTTCTCAAGACTATAAAAATTCTTCTAAGACCGAGAATAACAACCATTTCTTCCCTTCTTGGAATATGAATTCAAACCCTTAAAACAAAATCTTAAATACTCAAAAAAATTTAAAATATCCAACCTTTCCATGAAAAACTAAGATTTCAACTTCGTTAACAAAGATCACCCGTAAACAGAAGTTAAAGCATTCAACCAATACACAATAACGGCCTCACTTGCATGCACAACATGAATATATGACTCTAAGGCCTTACAACACGGTATTCTGTTCCTCAATTACAATGTTCCAAACATTCCAAAAAAGTGAAATATTACATCCTTACAATTCCATTCCTCAACATCGATTACTCAAAGGAAACACGATGCTACATACAATGCCAAAGGTCCAACGACCACTACCTTAGCCCGGAACTTCCTTCCCGCTATCACTTGAAATATTCCTAAATAACATGAGCCGAAACTAGTAGGAACAAGACTAACGTCGAATACATGCATGATATATGAGGATGGTTATGCAAGATGCACACGTAGTTTAATCAAAACATATTATTTATTCCCAAATAAGTTCTCGTCGCATAACCGAGTTTCATATAAAAAGAATTATTGTTCCATACTTCTTAGTTTCCATGAAATTGTTCAATTTGGCAATCTTAATTAACCAAACACGTTTTACCTCCTTTTTATTCACCCAACACGTTTCTCATTTCTTAGTCTTCTCAATTTCTTCAATTAGGGTTTCACTAACACAATTCCTTTACCATCTCCCATTACCCAACATGTTTTACCGTTTTGTTTTATTTTCCAATTAAGATTTTACCAACCCAATTACTTATCACGCATACAGCAACACGCCAACACACATACTAACACACGCCAACCCACACACTCGTTGGCATTTGTTTTCACATTTTTACCAATTCATGGTTCAAAGCATAGGTACCTGCGTCAGACGAGCGTATAGACTCCCGTAATGTTACACTCAACCAGGCCACACATGCCCCATGAAGTAACAGAACGTGCTATACCCCGACACAACTCGTCCTTTTTCGGTTGCTAGTCGGCGGGTAGAGAACCCAATATGTGTAGTTTTTCGATCTTTCACTGAGGAGCAACTCGTGCCCAACCTTAAACGATCCCTTAGATCTACAAACCAATCCTTTTTATCATATCATAAAACAACACACACATGTGAGTCCAACCCAAATGGTTCCTCTCACCAAATCCATATCACATACATACGCAAGTCTAACCCTAAAGGTTCCTCTCGCCAAACCCATATCGTTACATGTTTTTATTATTCACAATTTCATTGTTTTAGAGTTCATACCCAAATTAACCGTCACATGATTTCAAATTTACAAATTCATCGGCTTTATCTATTAAAACCCACAATTTATGCTTGACATCAACATGTGCCACGTAGATTTATAAAATTAAGCTTACAATAGATTATGATAACTTCTAATTTAACTAACAATTCCATCAATTTCACCATATCAATTCTTCAAACCCAAAACCCCCAATTTTTACAACATTAGCTCAAATTTCAAATCCTAGTTTCTCATTTTTGCAATCCAACCCCCATAAATGATATTGCCAAGATGAAAACATGTTAAATCCCTCATAGATTCAAGATTAAACCCTCATTATCATCAAACATCAACTTAAGGCTTTGAAAACATGTATTTCATGCTTTTGTATTCACAAATTAGAAAACACAACACATATCACCAAAATATTCTAAGAAAATCTTAGATCCTACCTTAGGGATGCTAGATCCACAAGAAAAAGCTTCAAACAAGCTCCATCCATGAAAATCTCCAACCGCATGGTGAGAAAAGCATCTCTAACGCCAAGATCGGGCCTCCAACACTTGAGCCACCGAGAGAAAGCTAAGAAATCGCCCCAAGAACGATCAAGAGAACTCCCACCCTCTCCAATCACAAACCCTAGCCTCACATGTGCTCTTGAGAGAGAGAGAGAAGGGAAAAGAATGGGAAGAAAATGAGCCTCGGATAATATTTAAAAAGCCTGCTCCGTGACAGTCCGCCCGAGCGAACCCCCACTGCTTGAGCGGTCACACCCCAGAAACTTTTTTCCACTAGTCTGCTCGAGCTGGCTCCCCACCGTTCAAGCGGTTAACGCTGGGAGACACACTGAACAGAAGCTGCCAAAACTGAGTCCAAGCATAAGCCAAACACCTCACAACGATGTTCTTGTATATAAATTCACCTTCAACCATCATCATCGAGTACGTAGATACCCAAAAATTAATTCACACACACGATTTGCACTCCCAACACCTCCACTGCCCATGCTACTTATCAATTAAACCTAAGCACCCTTATAAGAAAATTCAATTTTCTTTCATACAAATAAGATCATTTCATTTCGAATCTAACAAACCTGTTAACTCAAACAAATCACACCGATGATGTCTCTTCATTACCAAATTTCTTGTGACTTACACCTTTATCACATTATCTTGATACTCTCAACTCTATACTCTATACCTTGTCTCCTTTCCCGAATGGGCACCCTACCGTCAACTTTGAGCAAACCGAGCAACTTCTACATCAATAGAACACGAACTGAAACTCGTGACAGATTATTAAAACCATACCAGGCTAACAACACAATAGCAAAAGGTTCATCATAAATCACATTGGTTACTGACAAGAATCAAGGTTATCAATATTCCCACACAAACTAGAATACCTATTACATGCATCTATCAATCTATCTTCATCTAACCTCCGCACACAAAAGTCCTAAATCTCAATGCTGATTCTCCCATTAATGATGGATAAACACTAAAGGCTTATCAATCCAATATCTTAAAGGACATGATCCAAACATTTACGCTCATGAAACAAAACAAACAACTCTTTACCAGGAAATTACGAGGAATCAATCCTATAATCATTCAATCGCAGGGGTATAAGCTCACATGGCACAATTTCAAGAATCACAACAAGGTGTAGAATCCATGGGAATTCCTTTCAGAAATCAACCAAGTTAACAATCACTTAAGACATTAACCCTTATGTCCAACAAGGATAGAATAACTCACAAAAAACAACCACCCACAAGATAACGCCCTTTGTGCTCAGAGAAAAAGAAAGGTTGACCAGAAGTCCTTACTCAATGCTATCACATTCCTAGTACGTTCAAGGAAACACTACTCATATGTCCTTACCTCATCATCAACTGCCATCATGCAAATGTCGTTGATCCCGATCACTACAATCATATCACTCGTTCCACTCAATTCTCAGGTTCAAACCCTGTTCATACTCTTCGATTACTCTTAACTTCCTTACCTTTTAGCAACCCGTCTCACATGTCTCTAAGCCCATTGCCGATTATCCAGAAAGACATGGCACCATCCATTCACATTATCCCAAGGTCTCTTCTTACAAGATTGTGCTACACCAACACAATTCACAACGGAAAAACAACAGCCACATTATCGTTTCGAGCTCATAGCTCAAGCACACTTGCGAAAGGAAACGTAAAGTACTCAGTCGAAGATGGTCGAAACCAAAACCTTTCACCCAGAATTACCCATAACTCCTTATGATTATAAGAACATCATCCACACTTCTACAACCCGTGCATTAAAACGATTACGTATCCTCTTCAGACCTACGACTTTCGCCCACCAACTCCAGAGCACTCAAACTATTACGGTACATTGTTGAATTCCACCACTCTACATTTCACTTCCAAGGGTAAGGCAACACAACCATCTTTATACCGCAGATCTAACCATAATTAACTCCCATCTCTTTAAGGAGCATCACATTCATGATATCTCAACTAAGCAATTAAATCAACCACACCATTAACACTTACCACGGATTCTCAAATTTCATGCACTTAGCACTCGTAGGGGAGAAACACTAAAGCGATCACGTCGTCTCACAAGAGATCTGAGACTACTCACACCATAGCTTCATCTAGATCTACAATCATCCAAACATAAAAAGATTATCCACAACGGAGATCAAACAAACTTCTTCCTCAATTATAGGCCGAACAGCACCACCATTCCTAGACCTTGCAGCAGGTCACAAGCCACCAACATCATTCTCTTAAGAGATCTATTCCCACTGACACGTCATCGTAAGACGACCAAGCCAACTCTTTTAATAACATCCATCTCAGGCTCTACCAGCCTCATACACTTACACTTACCAAATATCTCACACTACATATAGTTTCTCAATCATTCAAGCCAAAAACCTATACTCCATGAAATTTTCCAAATGACCTTAAACGATTACACATTAAATCACAATCGTCTCCGACATACATCTCATCATATGTACATACATATCACTCGGTAACCAACCTGTCGACAACATCTCTAACCCACATGTTCATTCCTCATACAATTTCCAACTTCTATCAAGGAACACGACTCGGTGCAACACCACGAGACAAACACAAGGGTTATCACACAGACCTTCAAATCACAAGTACCATTACGGTCACCAACAACACCCTGTAAGGGAAGGAACATTCTCAAACACTGTATAAGCTCAAACTCTCTAATTCACCTTGGGCTGATGATTATTACCCTTCCGTCCACTATGCTCCCGTCCATACCAAATCTTGGGGTACACGAATTATAACATAGCACGGCTCATGACGTATATAATCCTCAACACGCCCATAACCACATCTCATACCCAATCACGATAAACAACCTCCAAGAGGTTTCGAACACTTTATCATATCTTTTCATTAAACTACTAGCAACATAGAAACACACGAGCCACTAGCTATGATCATCACCGATTCACATGGGTAAACATATTCCAAACATTCAATGCTCATCTTACGAGCTTACACTCACCACAATTACTAACAACCAGTTCACACTTCCACAACCTATACCATAATCTTGACCGCAACTTATCATAGTCCCCTAAGGACAACTCCTATCACAAGGATATCACAATACTCAACATGGTTAGACTCAACTTAACCTTCTAGAGCTACATATTTCTCAACACCTAGTCTTATCACACTAACACATAATCACATATCCATATACCAAGGAGAATCTCTAGAAGTGACACATCAATCCGAGTAACACGTTTGGATTTCCCGTGAGAATAGACGTCGGCCAAACACCTTTCTAACATGAACCCTGAACTAGTCGACTGGATGCCCAAAGACAAGACACGTCGTCCCAAAGATCCAACCTCAATGCACAAACATCACGTAGCATGCAAATGTCAAATATCCCAATGAAATTTCATGCTAGCACACCAATACATGCACGTCATACATCAATGCAAACTCTCACGTAATGGATCAACCATTTTCACAGTTCTTAGGTATTCTAACCTATAGCTCTGATACCATTTGTAGTGCTCCTGTCCCGTTTTAATATAATTTTAATATATTTTTGGACACCAACCCAAAGTGAAAACCTTTTCTTCGGAAATCATACCTTTAAACAACCCATTTAGGTCCAAATCTCCTTTAAGAACAACTTGTTTTTAATCATACATTAGCAAAATGCATCCAGTAAGCACTGCTCGAGCAGACTCCTGACCGCTCAAGCGGTCAGACACCCGAGACTTCCTTTCTCAAGACTATGAAAATTCTTCTAAGAGCAAGAATAACAACCATTTCTTCCCTTCTTGGAATATGAATTCAAACGCTTAAAACAAAATCTTAAATACTCATAAAAACTTAAAATATCCAACCTTTCCATGAAAAACTAAGATTCCAACTTCGTTAACAAAGATCACCGAAAACAGGAGTTAAAGCATTCAACCAATACACAATAACGGCCTCACCAGCATGCACAACATGAATATATGGCTCTAAGGCCTTACAACACGGTATTCTATCCCTCAATTACAATGTTCCAAACATTCCAAAAAGTGAAATATTACATACTTACAATTTCATTCCTCAACATCGATTACCCAAAGGAAACATGACGTTACATACAATGCCAAAGGTCCAACGACCACTACCTTAGCCTGGAACTTCCTTCCCGCTATCACTTGAAATGTTGTTAAACAACATGAGCCGAAATTCGTAGGAACAAGACTAATCTCGAATACATGCATGATATATGAGGATGGTTATGCAAGATGCACACGTAGTTTAATCAAAACATATTATTTATTCCCAAATAAGTTCTCGTCGCATAACCGAGTTTCATATAAAAAGAATTATTGTTCCATACTTCTTAGTTTCCATGAAATTGTTCAATTTGGCAATCTTAATTAACCAAACACGTTTTACCTCCTTTTTATTCACCCAACACGTTTCTCATTTCTTAGTCTTCTCAATTTCTTCAATTAGGGTTTCACTAACCCAATTCCTTTACCATCTCCCATTACCCAACACGTTTTACCATTTTGTTTCATTTTTCAATTAAAGTTTTACCAACCCAATCATTTATCACGCACACAGCAACACTCTAACACACACACACACACTAACACACGCCAACCCACACACTCGTTGGCATTTTTTATCACACTTTACCAATTCATGGTTCAAAGCATAGGCACCGGCGTCGAATGAGCGTATAGACTCCCGTAATGTTACACTCAACCCGGCCACACAGGCCCCATGAAGTAACAGAACGTGTTATACCCCGACACGACTCGTCCTTTTCCGGTTGCTAGTCGGCGGGCAGAGAACCCAATTTGCGCAGTTTTTCAATCTTTCACCAAGGAGTAACTCGTGCCCAACCTTAAACGATCCCTTGGATCCACAAATCGATCCTTTTTATCATATCATAAAACAACACACACATGTGAGTCCAACCCAAATGGTTCCTCTCACTAAATCCATATCACATACACACGCGAGTCTAACCCTAAAGGTTACTCTCGTCAAACCCATATCGTTACATGTTTTCATTATTCACAATTTCATTGTTTTAAAGTTCATACCCAAATTAACCATCACATGGTTTCAAATTCACAAATTCATCAGTTTTATCCATTAAAACCCACAGTCTACGCTTGACATTAACATGTGTCATGTAGATTTATAAAATTAAGCTTACAATAGATTATGATAACTTCTAATTTAACTAACAATTCCATCAATTTCACCATATCAGTTCTTCAAACCCAAACCCCCCAATTTTCACAACATTAGCTCAAATTTCAAAACCTAGTTTCTCATTTTTGCAATCCAACTGCCATAAATGACATTGTCAAGATAAAAAATGTTAAATCCCTCATAGATTCAAGATTAAACCCTCATTATTATCAAACTTCAACTTAAGGTTTTGAAAACATGTATGTCATGCTTTTGTATTCACAAATTAGAAAACACAACACATATCACCAAAATATTCTAAGAAAGTCTTAGATCCTACCTTAGGGATGCTAGATCCACAAGAAAAAGCTTCAAACAAGCTCCATCCATGAAAATCTCCAACCGCATGGTGAGAAAAGCATCTCAAACGCCAAGAGCGGGCCTCCAACACTTGAGCCACCGAGAGGAAGCCAAAAAATCACCCCAAGAACAATTAAGAGAACTCCCACCCTCTCTAATCACAAACTCTAGCCTCACATGTGTTGTAGAGAGAGAGAAGGGAAAATAATGGGAAGAAAATGAGCCTCGGAAGATATTTAAAAAGCCTGCTCCGTGACAGTCCGCTCGAGCAAACCCCCACTGCTTGAGCGGTCACACCCTAGAAAGTTTCTGCCACTAGTCCGTTCGAGCGAGCTCCCTACTGCTTGAGCGGTCAACGCTGGGAGACACACTGAACAGAAGCTTCCAAAATCGAGTCCAAGCACAAGCCAAACGCCTCACAACGATGTTCTTGTATATAAATTCACCTTCAACCATTATCATCGAGTATATAGAAACCCAAAAATTAATTCACACGCACAATTTGCACTCCCAACACCTCCACAGGACATAACACATTCGTTTTCATTAATATTTCAAAAATATCAAAGGTCCGAGTCGCTACAAATATATTCCAGAGCTGAAATTAGTGTCATGAAGTATAATAATATAAACGAAAAATTAATTACAGAATATTACAACATTCACATCTCAAGTTTGACAATCTCTAAAAATAAAACAAGCCAAAACGTTGTTTCCTTTCTTTTGATCGTCCTAGAGATTTGCGAGTTCATATAAAATAGCATAGCAACAACTTCATTTGTATAAAACTTGTATGTGTACTCAGATATTAAATTACAAGTTTTACCATGAATTTAAGTAATTCAAAATAATTTGTTCAAGATCTAATTTTCATGTATCAAAGCCATTTTCAGTTTTAAGGCGTTAACTGTAATCATAATCAATTTTAAGGCGTCACTGTAACTATAGTCAGTTTTAAGGCATTAATTGTAACTATTAGAATCATTTTCGATTTAAGGCATCAACCGTATCCATCACAAATGTCACGCCCTTGACCTGAGGCGCGTGATCCCCACATGATAACTCCTTCCTTCTATAACCAAAACTTCTTTAATGATATTCTCTTGAATTTAGTTTATCATAAGTTATCACTTATCTCAAACTTCAAAATATTCTAAGTATATTTTTCAAAAATTTGGACCGAGTTTTCTTTGTTTTTCAGACTATCCCAAAATTATTTATCAACCTATCAATCTCAAATACAATTTATATGCAGGCACAGCCTAGATCTCAATTCTCAAAGGCAATCACAACTATTAACTAACCATTCATTCTTAATCTCATAATAGTTATACTAATTCGCAAAAGAAATTAAACTACACAAACTTAAACTATGCATGACTGTCATTCATTGTATATAATAGAGACATTCATCCAAAACACCTTCATCATACTTTATATTTCTTTCGTACTAGAAAATTAATAAAATTATAAATTTAAGACAAGCATTTCTTTTTTCTGCTTGCAATCACATTATATTTCGATTCTTTCCTTGGTCGTTCAAACCTGACAAAAATGTTAAACAATGTACATGAGCCGAAATTCGTAGGATAAAGACCAATGAGAATGCAATGCATGATTTGTGAGGTGCGAATAAACAAGATATAATTTAATCACAATTAATCAAGTTTATAACCTATTTTTATTCATCACCTCTTCATACTTTATTTACTATATTTTTATTGTTTCTTATTAAATTATTCAAATTTCGTTTATCCTTTTTATTCATTTTACAATTCACATACATCTCCAGTTAATATAAACTTCAATGATAGTATGAATTCATTTTGATTCCTTAATTTCAAAATTTCTAACTCTTTTACTTAATTCGTTTATTAATTATTCCAATTTGATATTATTGTTAACTCGCTTCAGTGTCTTATTCATCTATTAAATTTTTATTTTTACCTTTTTTCTTTTCCTTTCCTGTTCTTTTTTTCTTTTCATTAGTTACATTCTTCTCTCGTTATCTTTCTTTCCAATTCATTTATCTGTTATTCACATTTTTATTTCATTCCATTAATCCGATATTGAACCAATGTTGTGTGCAGTTTATAGAAACTCCTCCCTATTCCTCAAATAGGCTACGCAAAGCCATTGAATAATAGATAGCTCTATAACTCACCACGATAATCGCCTTTTTCGGTTTCCCTGAGGAACACCGACGGGTAGACAACCCATGCACACCTTTTTGGGGACTAACCCGATGGGTAGGGCACTCTACTTGCGTAATTTTTTAGTTTTTCACCGCGGAGTTAGTCAAGCCCAACTTAATCACATCCACATCAATCATCCTTGGTTCAATATTCAATTAACCACATTATTACTCATTAACAATCGGGAGTCCATCTCCCCAATTTAATTCCATGAACATTTCTTATTTTACCATCCATTAGCTCATTGATTCCACATTTACCTTCTCTTTTTGTATCTTTCAAATTGTGCAAGTTCAATTACCAAGTCATAGATTGTCTAATCATAAGACATATATTATCAATTAAACCATCAAGTTAGTTCACATATCAAAACCAACTATTCTCTTAAATCCAACAACACTCAAGTGTCCAGTTTAATATTATTATATAAACACACAATCACCTCCAAGCTAGAATTTCTCTCTGAACAATTCAAATTTCATAGAATTCATAATTCGTATAATAACTTCACAAATAATTATATTATCAAGTTCCATATTCATCATTTCATGGCTTAGTTTTAGAGATCTAAGTAAATGTAACAATTAAGCTTTATCCACTTAAGCTCCATATTCAGTTGCCGCCTATAATGTATCCCATTAAACTTAAATACAAACACAAAACAACTCATCATTCATCCATACTACATCTCATTTCTAGGTTCCCAGCTAAGATATAATTTTTTTCCAATTTTAAGTTATTTCATTCTAGATCAAATCTTTAATTCATGTATTATACCATTTTTGAGTTCGTGTGTTTAAGTTTCTCAATTCAAATCAACAATGTCACGCCCCAAACTCCAGGTCACACGAAAAGCCCACGAACAACCACCAAAACCACCCAAACACAACGAGTGAAAAACTATGAAGCCAAAACGAGGCCAAAACCTTTGTAAAACACACTACTGATGGTTTAATTCATTTAAAAGAGTAGCCCAAAAGACTATGGTCATGGCCCCAAGAACCAAACCTTTAAAACAAACACACATTTTGGGTAAAGAAATACCCTTTTTTTTTTGAAAAGGAGCATAAGCCGTATCAAAATCTCTCTCGAAGCACAAGAGTTTGTATGAAGCATAAACCAAATAAAAATCATAAAAAAAAATTACGAAAAACAACAATCAACCCATAGTTTCTCTCGAAAATATAAATCATGCATACATCGACACACGGCCATAAGAATTACATCACACATACTTCCAAACATAAAACATGTTACGTCCAAACATGATCCATATACAAAAGGTATAAACTACCTAACAAAGACAAAACATCAGAATCTTGTCATTAGCCACCTCCGGGCACCTCAAGGTCAACCTACATGACTGCGTTCACCTGAAAAAGGTTTACATAAAATCCTACAACGTGAGCCGAAACCCAATAAAAACAGACTATAATGCGGTAAAGCAGGATATATAATCACATAGCATAAAAATCGCCACAACCACACGAGTCTCAAAACGGTTTTACTTCTCAAAAATCCAAGTTTTCATTCGACTCACACGAGCCTCAAAACGGTTTTATTTCTCAAAACCCATGCATTTCAATAATGCAAAACAACGTTTCATAGTTAACGAAAAATATTAACAAAAAGTCATTTTTTCACTCGGATCACACAGCTGAAAAAAGGTAATAACTATAGACTCCTACCCATTACCCCAGTCCTGAATCATGTAAGACCTGCTAAGTAATGACAAGTTCTATACGGAGTCACAACTACAAAATGACTTCTATGTACCAACTCTGTCACACCAGGGATAAAGGCAACAACTATATGTTGGCCTAACAAGACTTCTATAACCGTTTTGAAGATAACAAACCTAAGTATCTAATTGTGAAAATTAAGATTGTTTACAAAAAATAAATGGTTAGCACAATCAAATATACAAATGGAAGCCATGACGCAAATTTCAAATCAAGTGCTGACAAAATTTTGGAACAATGCAAGAGTGAAGGGTTGAAGAAAAAGTTTTAAATTTTTTTTCAAGATCTATGTAAATTCACTAAGCTCATGGATATATTTTTTGAAACTCATAGGATTCCTAAAATATCTAAAAATAATTTTTCCAAAACAAGAAGTGATTAAATCTTTTGAAAAAAAGAAAAGTTTTGAACTTTTTGAATATCTAGTCGACTAAGGTATGGTTTAGGCAACTGAATCTGATTTGCCAAAATGAGAAAATTGGAATTAAAGGAGTCCAGTAGACTGACCAAACAGTGCAATCGACTGACTGGTGGTCTAGTCGATTGAATGGGTTAATCAAGTCGAATGAACAGGCTAAATTTTGAATTTTGTGCTGAAACGGCTAGTTTGACATTGCCATGTTTAGCCCAATGGCTAGTCCAGGATTGATGCCTATAAATAGAGTCTTTGAGCTCTAGTTTTATTCATTCAAAGCCTCTCAAACACTCTATCTTATACACTCTCTATTTGTGTCTAACTCTCTTGAGTTTTCATTCATATTTTTGAGAGAAAAGATTTTTAGATTTTTCTTCAAGCCTCATCGATATATTCTTTGAGAATTGAGTTAAAACTTTCATTTCTTGTACTCATATGCTCATTAAAGAAGCATTCTTTTGTATACTTTCTTGTTATTCTATTATTCTTGAGAAAGGTGTTTCTCAAAGAGGTTAATCCACCTATAAGGATTGAAATACTTGAGAATGGTACATTCTCAAGAGAGGCTACCCCACCTAAACTAAAGAGAGAGTCTGCTCCGCCTATTGAAGAAGGAATAGTGAGAAATCCTCATAACGGTTGGCTTGAGATAAGGATGTAGGCTGTTGCGCCGAACCTTGTAAAAATTGTGGTATCGTATTTCTATCTCGCTTTACATTTCATTTTCATTATTATCTTGTTGCTTACATTTTCTTCACACTTATTTACACTTATATAATTTACTTGTATTTTAAATTTCAAATAAGAAAAGTTTTGAATCTTGTAATATTGTGAATTAAAATTAAAATATACTTGCACTTTAATCTTCAAATAAGAAAGTATTAAATATTATAAATAAAAATTTAATCTTACATTTTAAATCCTCAAACAAAGAAGTTTTGAATCTTGTTTATAAGTAAATTAAAATCTACACTTGTGTTAATAGTTAAACAAATTTTTTTATTATAATTCAATTCACCCCCCTCTTGGGATTACACTTTTACTATCACTATAGACTCCTTTCGATTACCAAATTCGCATGCATCTCTAAACCCGAACATACATATAAACACATACAAACATGCTATAACGAAAACGGTAAACACGCATTGAAAAACGCCGAAAAAAATGGGTCAGGGTCTCACAATATACATATGCTATGTATTTTCTATATTTAATTTTGGATGTTCTCTCTTCACCTTCATTTTCTGTATTTGTATCAATTTGAGAAATCTTATTAAGAACCAATGATGATTAGTAGATGTCAATCTTATGGTTGGGCGAACAGGGTACCTAACAACTTCTCTGATTCGTATCTTAGCCCCCGAGCCATTTTTCTATGGTTAACGTTTCAAAGGTTAGTAGCCATTTTTGTTTTTTTAAATTTTTCTTAAAACTAAGTGGCGACTCTATTTTCAACATAAGTTTTTTAAAATTTGGCTTTCCATGTGTTGAAATATTTTTTTGAAACATCTTTTGAATTTTCCTAATTGTTTTTTGAACAACACAAAATCCCAAAATTCCGGCGCCATAGTGCCTCCTTCTTGTCTTCCGGGAGTTGACCATCATTGAGAAACCTCATGATGGGGTCCATCCAGCTTGGTTCCTCTTCCTCTTAAATAGCGCATATCTGTTGCGTCCCTACCTTAATGCTCGACCTCTCTTGCTTCTGGACCTCCACTATCCTTTTCAATCCTAGCTTGATTGATGAGGCCAAGGTTATTAGAGCATCTTCGTGGGAGTTCCCTTTCGTATTGATCTGCTCAATCTGTACCTCTTCAAACCCCTTGACGAGCTCGAGAGCTATGGCGAGGTAGGCAGCCATCCTATCGTCTCGAGCATTGTACTACCATGTTAGTTGGTCGCAGAAGACTTTTAGCTTTCTGATGTCGAGGAGCTCGGTGCTTCTAAGCCCGGCCAACAGTGCTTCATACTCAGCTTTGTTGTTAGACGCTGGGAAGCCTAATTTGATGGAGTGCTCAGTGATAGATCCCTCTGAACAGACGAGAACTACTTCTACCCCTGATCCTTTCTAGTTTGAAGCACCATCGGTGTATAGCTTCCAACACTGCATTTTTTCTTTTTTTGGATTTCTCTTCCTTTTCTTCTCCTCCAGCTGCACAATCCTTGTCTCCCCCAATTTGGGCTCGAGTATAGTTGAGTCCGAGCTGAGTGGAGCACCCTATTTGGAGAATTTTGCAATAAAATCCATGAGTACCTACCCTTTAATCGTGGTCCTCGAACTTGAACTGGATGTCGTACTCCCTAAGTTCGACTCCCCACTTGGCTATCCTCCCCGAGAAATCTGCCTTGCGTAGCATAGCTTCAAGTGGGTGGGCAGTCAGGACTATGGTTTTGTGGGCTTGGAAGTAGTGCACCAGCTTTCTAGATGCCATGGCCAGAGCAAGCGCAAGCTTTTCCAATGGTAAGTATCTTGTCTCAGCGTCTAGAAAGGTGTGACTAACATTATAGACTGGCCGTTGCTCGGCCCCAACAAGCTTGAGCTGGACCGCACTAGCCGAATGCTCCGAGACTGCTAAATACACGAATAGCTTTTCCACCAACATGGGCTTGGAGAGAAGAGGTGCCGTGCTCAGGTACTCCTTCAATTTTTGAAGCGCCTAGCACACTCCCCCCAAACAAAATTCTTACTTTTTTTCAACAATTGAAAGAAGAGATGGAACTTATCTGATAAATGACTGATAAATTTGTTCAGTGTTGCTGCCATCTATGTTAGCCTTTGTATCTCTCTCATGATTTTTGGGGGTTGTATGTTCTGTATTGCTGCTATCTGGTCAGGATCAGCTTCAATTCCTCGTTTGCTCACTAAGTGCCCTAGGAGCTCCCTAACTGCACTCCAAAACTACACTTCGAAGCGTTGAGCCTCAACTTGTAGGCATTCATCACTTTGAAGACAATCCTCATGTTAGCTAGGTGGCTACTCTCCTACGCAGTCTCGACTACCATGTTGTTAATGTAAATTTAAATGTTGTGCCCCGACATGGGTTGGAACATCTTCATGACCAACCTTTGATAAGTGGCCCCAACATTTTTCAGGCCCAAAGGCATCACTTTGTAGCAATACAAATCCCGAGGGTGCTGGAGGCAAAACTGCCAAGATCATTATTTTTTAAAATGATTTTTGGTAAGAAATTAACTAGATGGGCAAATGCCGAAACGGGCTCCAGATAAAACTTTTGACGTCGAACGATCAAAATAAAATCCGTGCAACCAAAGTTAATTTAGAAGAATACCTTTTGTCGATTGATTCTTCAACTACGATTTGATTTCGAGTTGAAGCTCATGTCAGATCTTCTACTGTATTCCCTTACGCAATCCTCGAACGTAGTGTGGGCTATGGACTATCGAGAACTCGTACCGGCAGAACCCTGATATCTTTCATCTTGAAAGACAAAACATGATATCATCAATCAAAATTGGTTCAGCCTACCCACGTATATATAGGGCTACAGCAGGGATCTGGGGAGTAATTATGAGTAAGGCTTCCAGTGGAATACAGATACCTACCAGCGGTTTCTGCAATTTTAATAAAACACTAAATTACAGTTCACACCACTAAAGAACTATAATTGCAATATGACCATAATCTTAAGATCTTCTTACATTGAGCTCCTGTTATTAAATGCTTACTATTTCTCTCCACGTTAAGATTCTCGATACCTGCCAATTAAATTTAATTACTGACAATTTAATTTAATCGGTATCTTGATATTTCTTAAGCCCTTCCGCTTAACGTATTTGACTACCGAATAATCAAATCCACCTGCAGGGGTTGGCCAGTTAAAACTTATAAGCATCCTTAAGGGGGTATTGTTAATCTCGATCTATTGGGACGTAGATTCTGTCAATAATTAATATTTTCCATATAAATAATACCGTTATGTAACTCACCGAGAATATAAACCCATATAAGATCGCACCCTCTAATGAATCAAAGTAACGAATGTTAAATATATACAAATCAATAATTATTTCAAGATTAAGATGATAAGCACTATTCATAATAACCTTGGAGTGTGAATTAATTTATATAGTCAGTACAAAATTAATTATCCTAAATGTCCCGTTCAATACACACAAAGTGTACTAACACAGAGAGTCAGAATAATAGACGACGCTATTATCTGTTCCCCGTAACTAAGACAGGCCTACTAAAACTCTGTACTA
>JAULJZ010000021.1:3464675-3474902 GCA_032270985.1 Heliamphora pulchella | reverse complement strand
TGCAGATTTCACAAATGGTATACAAATTGAACCCTTACATAGGTTTTCCTTAATGAAGTGTCTGTCAATCTCAATATATTTCGTTCTGTCATGTTGTACTGAGTTATGAGCAATGTTGATGGCAGCCTTATTATCGCAATATAATTTCATAGGCTTTTCACACTTAAATTCCAGATCCTTCAATAGAACTCGGAGCTAGAGAAGTTCACAAATGCCATGTACCATAGCCCGATACTCAGCCTTTGCACTTGATCTAGCTACCACTGTCTGCTTTTTACTTTGCCAAGTAACCAGATTACCTCCTACAAACGTGTAACATCCCGATGTAGACCGCCTATCATCAATTGAACCAGCCCCATCTATATTCGTGAATGCTTCTAATTTCATGTGACCATAATTAGAAAACAGAAGTCATTTTCCTGAAGCAGACTTAAGATACCGCAAAATGTAATAAACCCATCAAGGTGTGCACTACGGGGATCATGCATAAACTGACTAACAACCCCTACAACATATGCAATATCAGGTCTAGTATGAGATAGATATATTAATCTTTCCACAAGCCTCTGAAATCTGTCCTTGTCAGTTGGTTCGCCGTCACCACTATTGAGACGATGATTAGCCTCAATAGGTGAATCTGCTGGTCAGCAACTCAACATGCCAGTTTTCTCAAGGAGATCAAGAATGTATTTTCGTTGGAAAATGAAGATGTCATTTTCTGATCTAGCAACCTCAATCCCAAGAAAGTGTCGTAACGCCTCAGATCTTTCATCTCAAATTCTTTAGCTAGACTTGTCTTGAGATGAGACACCTCATCTGTATCATTCCCTGTCACAAATATGTTATCAACGTATACAATAAGGTTTGCGATCTTATTATTACTACGCTTGATAAACATGGTGTGATCTGTATGACTTTGTCGGTATCCAAATCTTAGCATAGTCTTGAAGAATCTTTCAACCAGGCTCTTGAAGATTGCTTGAGCCCATATAAACCTTTCTTTAATTTACACACCTTCCCTTCAGTTTCAAGGAATGAGAGCTCTGGTGGTACATCCATATAAACCTCTTCTTCTAAGTTCCCATGGAGAAATGCATTCTTCACATCCAATTGTTGGAGAGGCCAACCCACAGTAGCAGCACAAGATAAGAGTACTCGAACATAATTCATTTTGGCGACTAGGGCAAAAGTTTCTTGATAATCAATACCATAAGTTTGTGTAAAGCTCTTAACAACTAATCTTGCCTTCAATCTCTCCATTGACCCATCTGTGTTGTATTTGATAGTAAACACCCATTTGCACCCAACTGGTTTCTTCCCGTTTGGAAGAGAGACTAACTTCCAGGTACCATTCTTTTTTTAAAGCTGTCATCTCTTCAATCGTAGCATTTTTTCACTTAGAGTTCACAATAGCTTCTTTCCAACCCTGCGGAATCGACATAGAGGACAAAGACGAGACAAAAGCACGACATCGGTTTGATAATGAGTCAATTAGATAAATTGTGAAATGGGATATTGAGTACATGTCCTAACACTTTTTCGAAGGGCAATAGGTAAATCATAAGTATCAAGATTAACAACAGATGATTCATTATCAGGTGAAGCAATGGAAGAGACTAAAACAGGGGGCGAAGAGAGCAACGGGCAAGGTGGTAGTGGTGCACAAGGAGATTGATCCTTTTGACGTCGAGAATAAGTATGCAGATCAGTTCGATCTAACTGTTCAACAATATCCTACTCTGTTTCCCTCTCACCCGACCCTTCCGTCTCCCCCTTAACGGGAAAATGATTTGGGTGTATAAGATTTGGAAAGACCAACCCATGAGACTCCTGATTAGGTTGCACTATCTTTTCCAATGTAGATGGCTCCCCCTGAAGAGATGTCCCATACGGGCGAAAAAAGGACTCAGTCTCCCAGAAAGTAACATCCATACTGACAAACACTTTACGAGTGGTAGGAGAATAACATTTATATCCCTTTTGAGTAGGAGAGTAGCCAATGATGATACATTTAACAGCCTTAGAATCCAATTTGCCACCTGAGTATTTAGGTGCATGAACAAAACAAGTACACTCAAAGACCCTAGGTGGAAGAGAAGAGAGATGTGGAGACCAAGGTAGAAGTGCCAAACGGGTTTTGAAGTGAAGGACACTAGAAGGCAAATGATTGATAAGATAGGCAGTGGTGAGGACAGTATCACTCCAAAAAGACTTAGGAACATGCATAGTGAAGAGAAAAGAACAGGCAACCTTAAGAAGATGACGATTTTTGCGTTCTGTCACCCTATTTTGTTCAGGAGTGCGAACACTACTCGTCTGAAAGAGAATACCATGAGCCTCGAGATAGGCGCGGAAATCACTATCAAGATACTCAGTCTCATTATCATAACGAAGAATTTTGATGGTGGCATCAAATTGGGTACGCACCATGTTATAAAAATTTTGGAAACACGAAAAAACTTCACTTTTAGCACGAAATAAATAAACTCAAGTGACATGAGAATAACAGTTAATAAAAGTCATAAACCATCGATAACCAAAAATAGAAGTAATTGGTGAAGGACCCAAAACATCAGAATGGATAAGCATAAACGGAAAATCAATACTTTTATTAGCTAAAGGATAATAGACCTTTTATGTTTTGCAAGTTCACAAGTCTCACAGCAAAAAGTACTTCTAGAACAATGTTTAGCTAAAAAAGGAAAAAGCTTCTCTAAAACTCCAAAGGAAGGATACCCCAAACGACGATGCCACTGATGTAACTGCAAAAGTAAAGGTCCAGTATCGACATGAAGAGCTTGGCCAGATGATGAAGGTGAAAGAGAAGAGGTAGACGGAACATCCAGTAAGTACAGTCCACTATGTGCACTACCACTGCCAATCATTCTCTCCGTCACCAGTTTTTGAAAAACACAATGAGTGGGAAAAAATGTTACAGAATAGTTTAATGAATTGATAAGATGACAAACATATAAGAGATTAGTAGAAAAATTGAGAACATGAAGAACGGACGAGAGAGAAAGGATGGAAGAGCAATTGATAGAACCTTTGACAGAAACAGAAGATAAAGACCTATCGGCTATTCGAACCTTATCTTTACCAGAACAAGTAAAATAAGAAGAAAACAAGGCGGAAGACCCAGTCATATGATCAGTGGTATCGGAGTCAATGATCCAAGGAATAGGAGAGGCAACAGCACTAAGTGCACAAGAAGATATACCCGAGTGAGTAAAGCTAGAGGTGGAAGTGGAGACTGGAGAAGGAGAGATGTTAGTCCGAGCCATTAAGTGCCTGGGAGTAGTTAGCTCTGCCTCAGAGAGAGGGCCAGTCTCACCAGATGTGCTATCAGAGATCTTAGAAAGATGAGCATGGGAGCGAAAAAGACCACTACGGCCACTACCATGGCCACCACCGCGTCCCTTAGTAGGACGACCATGTAACTTTCAGCAGTGATCAATAGCATGACAGGTTTTACCACAATGCTCATAGCGCAACTGATCATGAGCGATTGAACCACTCTTCTCCCCAGATTTGATAAGTTGTTCTGGCCGAGTGATGGACGTGACAGTTAATATAGAGCGTTCCTGATCGGGAGAAAGAACCATAGCATGACAGCGACTCTCTTCTTGCTGAACATAAGCATATGCCTGCCTTAAGGTAAGGAACGAATCTCGTCTCAAAATCTAGACATGGTTCGGATCATAGTCAATATGGAGGCCGGCAAGGAAATCATACATCCGCTCCTTTTCTGCCATTATCTGGAAAGCGGTAGTATTAGTAGTACAAATGGCATGGAAATCCTGATAACAATCTATCTCGTTCCACAAACTGGTCAACTCGGCATAATACTGGGCCATCGACTGATCTTTCTAGTCTAACCTACGGAGTTTCTTCCGCAATTCATAGAGCTGAGCATTATTGCCTATTTGGGAATAAGTCTGGGCTGCAGCGGACTAAATCTTATGTGCAGTATCCAGAAGCAAAAAACTGCGACTAATGGATGGCTGCATAGAATGGAGTAGCCATGACATAACAAGGGCATTTTTCTCTGTCCACCGTGTGCGAGATGGGCCCATAACTGTTGGCTGTGAAGTTTCACCAGTGATATATTCAGAGACACCGCGAGCGGCAATGGCTAAACTACAAGCACGAGACCAAATCAAATAGTTGCTGCCATCTAACTTGACATGACTGATTTGAAGAGACGGACTATTAGTAGGAGTCCCTGAATGAATCAGACCATTGTCCATATGACCACTAGAAGCCTTTTCAGAATCTGACATGGTTATGTAAAACCAAGAACAAGTAGTACGAGGCAAACAAAAGCAAGAAACGATGGAACATGGGCAAATCAAGGTAGAATGAAACCACGAGACCACCAAAGATAGCTAAAATACCATACCAGATTGGAGCCAAGTAAAAAAAAAGCCAAACAGATGGTTGGAGACCCAAGCAGATGTAGTCGCGGCCATCAAACAACACTGGAAGGTAAAGGTGAACCAAATAGAACCTTCAAACACACTGGTTGAGCCCTTCCAGAACCAAAACAGAATGAAAAAGGATGGAAAAAGTTGAAACGGAGAAGTCGTAGGTCGAGGAAACCCTTACCGCACGACAAAATAACCAAAACTCAACAGTAGGGTTGATTCGATCCTTAGAGAGGCTTGTATAACCCTAGTCGGTACCCATGGAAGAGGAATCAACCATCGATTGAAGGAAAAACAGTCGCAATCGCAGATTCCTGAAAAACTAAGGTTTGGCGCTGAAAATCTCAAAAAAACCGAAAAAATTAGCAAACATGCCAGAAAAAATTTGAAAAAATTAGAACATGGATCCTTAGATCCAGTCGATCATCTCTGGAAGAATTTTTATTTTTTTATTTTATTTTAATTTTTTTTTTACAAATGTTGACTTCTAAGATGGAAAAAAAGGATAAAAAGAAGAAACAACAAATGCAAAAACTCAATTACATAGGATTTTGCTCTGATACCATATTAAGATTGATGAGTAAACAAAGAACAATAACAAAGAGTGGAGAGAGAATAGGAGAATTATTCTGACGGTAAAAAGAAAGAGCACCTAAAATTAGGGTTAGCTCCCCTACCACTATTATCTATACTAATATAATAAGGCAACACATGAGTTTGGTGAAGCTTTTTTAATTGCCCAAAATACCCCTAAACTAATTTTGTAATTCCAATGTTCTTGAATTTCCTTCCAAACTGTTAAAAGGTTAAAATTGTAATAAAATTACCCACATCAGTTGAGGGAATTTTCCCACGTTGCCGGCGGTTGGAGAAAGCTTCCAAATCTCCACAGATTTCTTCGTCTCTTCTCACTCTCAGTCTCTCTCTCAATCCCTCACTTATCACTCTCATTCTCGACGAAGCCTGGGTGTGTATTTGCCGGCGGTTGAGGCAATTTTCCCACGTTGTCGGCGGTTGGGGAAAGCTTCCAAATCTCCACAGACTTCTTCGTCTCTTCTCACTCTCATTCTCGACGAAGCGTGGGTGTGTATTTTTTTTGCATTGTTGATTTTTTTCTTCAACTCCCACATTCTCTCAATCTCGCTCATTCTCAGAAAAAGCCTGTGTGTGTATTTTTTTTTTTTGCATTGTTGCCTGAGCTACGGGTCGAGGGCCGTGATGATGTGTTTGAGGACATTGCTGTGTGTGAGAATGTAGATGAGAGGAATAAGGAGATTGTGAACAAGAATGGAATTGTTGTGAATTTGGCGGCTCTTGCGAGTTTGGAGGATCCTTGTGGTCTGGTGTGGTCTGGAATTGCAGAGGAGGACTGTTGATTTGTTGACGGAAGAGGGGTTGTTTGGGTTTTTAAGTTGGCTGGATGGGCTGTGGGAGAGTAGGAGGAGAAAGAAGAAGATTGTCAATGCAAGCGAGTTTGGAGATGCATTGCCCGAAGGTTGGAAAATCTTGCTTTCCCTCAAGAAGAAAGAAGGCCGTGTGTGGTTATTTGTTCGTCAATACATAAGGTTTTTCTGCATCGTTGTTTGTTTCCTTAAGTTCCCTTTTTTTTTTCTTTTGTTTTTTGTTTTTTCTTTTTCACAAGTATGGAAGTTCTGTTCTTACACCTAACACTAAGGTTTCCCTATTTTGAAGGTTGATTCCTTATAGAGAAAAGGAAAAATCCCTGTCATTGATTTTTCAGTTCTGATAATGTATTCAAAAAATGCTGTAAAATACTTGAGTCACAGTATCCTAAAACCAAGTGGTTTTGGAAGGAATGAAAACTGACATTTCATACATTTAGTTCTTCAATATTTTGTATTTCATTCAATATTTCATACATTAATTTAGTTCTTCAATATTATGGTATATTATTGTATATATTATTTTTTATTTTTCATTTATAATTAATGTAATCTACATGTGAGATTATATGCGAGTTAAAAATTAAAAAAATAAATATTATCATATGGGTGCACACGCTTCGCGTGGGCCCGATTACTAGTTTATATAATAAGATAAGCATACTAAAAATACAATAATAGCCTTAACTTAGCACACTATAAAAACCATATTATTAACACAAAAGTAAGAGCTTCACTAGTGTATATTGAGGGCTTAAATGGCACATTTAAGCACCTATTAGTTTAATTTATTATAAAACAAGAGCCCTCTCTTGTTGCTTCATTATAACTATGGAACTGTTGCATTGTAGGAATGGAATGCTCCAAAGCCTAAACACTTGCATCTACTACAGGGTGCTTTACAACGCGAAACTGTGAGTAGGTGCTAAGTATCTGGTTTTTGTTTTCAGTAAAGTGTTTTAGAACTTGAAGGAACATTTGTGCTAAATATACATTTTATCGTTCAGTCTGACAGACAACAATCTGACCTCTGGTCTCCCTTGGCCAACCAAGGATGGAGACCCTGTGTTCACTCTGCAAATATCCCTTGTGAGTGCCTTTAAACTATTACCATCTCGTACGCCGCCTTACTTGATATTTTTCGATTGTATATGATCATATGTAGGTGAGGAAAGAATTTGTGGAACTAGCATGGTTTCATATGGTGTAAATCTTCTTGTAACTCAAGTATTATTTTGTAGTGCTACCAAAGAAATCTCAAGGATACGTCCTAGTGTTTCTTGATGGAGGCCTTAACCAACAGAGAATGGGGGTATGTAACTTTTATTGCTGCATGTATACTCTGCAGACATGAGGCATAGAAGAATGTTTATGTGCTCTATGTTAACAGTTGACAGTTGTAGTGACTTAGCAATCAGCTATGTCGTAAAAACATATTACATGTTTAACTTCTTTTCCTTCCTTTTCCTAAGATTTGTGATGCAGTTGCTGTTGCTAAAATTTTAAATGCAACACTTGTGATCCCACACCTGGAAGTGAACCCTGTTTGGCAAGATTCAAGGTATAGTATGAATAAGCTTGTCTTTGCTTCCTGCATTCAGTTTTTAACCTTGAGAAGTAACTATTAATGTAAGTCACATGTGGTTCTGCAGTTCATTCACAGAAATATTTGATGTGGATCACTTTATTAGTGTCCTGAATGATGAAATTTCTATAGTTAAAAAGCTTCCTGACAAATATTCTTGGAGCACTAGGGAGTATTATGCTACTGGGATACGAGCCATGAGAATTAAAACGGCACCTGTCCATGCATCAGCTAACTGGTACCTGGAAAATGTTTTGCCCGTGTTGCAGAGGTCCGTAGTTATTTCATCTGTATTGCTTCAGAGTACAGTAGCTTGCTTACCTGGCTCGTCATATTTGCATCTTCGTATTTCATTTTGGTTGACTTAAATGTTTACTTATTTAGATGTTCCTATTGGCATCTTGATTTTTCATTTTGATTGAATTATATGTTATTTAGATATTTCTTTTGCCCATCAAAGGTCCATCCTATTACAGCAGTGGTCCAAGCCATTGGAGTGGATCATAGTACATATGAGATCTTGCACTTCTGTTTTTATTGTAATTAAAGGAACTAATATGTTCGTGTGGGGACCCTCCAGCAGCTTCGGCACATTTGTTAAAAGATTCAAGTTTGAGTCTCAAATTTGTTAAAAGATGCAAATTAAGGGAGAGAGGAAGATGTATTATTGCATTGACTTCTCTGCTTAAATACACAGTTTCACTAAATGAATAAAAAGCAAACATAATCCTAATAGGAAAGGATTTAAAGCCTAAAATAGGCTAAAATGGCCTTGCAAATAGTATTAAATGACAAGATGTATCTCAAAAATTACATATCAACCAAATAAAACTTGTATCATTATTCATATAGGATGATGCATGGTCTTGCACATGCAGTTAATTAATCTTAGACACTGTAGGCTCATCTGCTTCTCAGATTCAATGGAACCTGATAACTAATAATATCAGCATGTGCTTTCTCTTCATCATTTCTTTGGAACATTAAATAGTTCATTTCTGTAGAAAAATTATTACAAAAATGGAATTTGCAAAAGTGAAAATGACGTGGCCCATATGAAAATATAATTCAAAGTTTTGCTAATCTCATCCATAGCAAATGCAAATTGTTTGATGGTTGTGAGAGAAGAGAATATATACAAAATATGTTTTTGATATCTTGATTCTGAGTCTGATGGTTTTACTGCTTAGCTGGATTTGGAGTTTATCCTGTGCGGTAGAATAATTATAGTCTAGCTTGGATTGTTAGGTGCACATTGAATTTCCAATTTAGAGCTGCCCTTGCACTGAAAATACTGGTCACATATATTTATTTAATGCATATCAAACAATTGATTTGATTTGGAATGCTGTTTCGGATTGTTCCAGTTATGGGATTGCTGCTATAGCCCCGTTCTCTCACCGTTTGGCTTTTGATGACTTGCCTTCAGACATCCAACACCTACGTTGTAAAGTCAACTTTCAAGCACTAATTTTTGTTCCCCATATCAAATTGCTAGGGGAGGCCCTCATTAATCGCCTCCGAAATCCTAGTAAGAGTAGATTAGGTGGGGACAATTATCTTGAGGAGAGATTAGATGTCATTGACAAACAAGGAGCTGGAAAGTTCGTTGTGCTTCATCTTCGCTTTGATAAGGTACAATCTCTTCTCATTCAGATGTTATCCACATGACTTTGAAGTCTTGGTTTGTGTTTTATTTGGTACTTCTGAACCATTATCAGGATGTAGATCTTGAGCATTACTCGCATCTATTTGTAACTTGCCTGCCTGCTTGGTAAGAACTGGCAAGCATGAAGTCTAGTCACTTAAGTTACTGGCAATATCTGCAGTTCAGTTGGTAAAAAAATTTGTAAAATTTCTCTGTAGGACCAGATTCACCAGAAGCACTATATGACATGCAACACCAGTTTTAACTTCCAATTCTGCAGCTGGAAACTAAAGTTGATGAGATACTATCGAGGTCTAGAATCTTAAGGCCTCGTTTGATAACTGTTGTAGTTTGAATAGGATTAATAGTGAAGTGTGATTAGGAATGAGGTGGGGTGAGATTGGTAATGAGGTGGGATTAATTTTTTTGTGTTTGATTTGGGTAGGATTAAGTAATAGAATATAGACACTCATGTTTGATTTTGGTAGGATTAAATAGTGGGATTAGATTAAATTTATGGATTTTCAATATTACCCTTATAATGTTTGAATGATTCACTTGTGCAATTAAGGCTCTGTTTGGGTATTTTTTTTGTTGTATAAATTTTTGGTTTACTCATTTTCGTTTTTATAATTTTTGTATAAAAAATATTTTTAAATAGCATTATTTTTACATAATGTTTACTTGTTTCATTTTTTATTAATTTTTTAAAAATCTTTCTTTTAAAATCTTTCTTGTATTAAATAAATAATAAAACAATCTTTTCTCACTTCTAATAAATATATAAATATTTTCTGTATTCAAATAAATAAACACATAAATTTTATGTTATTTATTTTGACTTGTTTTGTTTTTTATTATTTTTTTAAAAATCCGTTACAAATCTAGCCCTTTAGAAAATCGATTCAACTAGATTTTATGAATAAGCTGAGCTTGAAACGAAAGCTAGACGCTTTAGATTAATGGCCAAATAAAAATCTGAAGCATGGGAGTTATTTGCTCCCTTGGTGCTAGAAAGAGGGTAAAGGCCAAAGACTGGGGCAACGTACATTAGGATCTTCAAGTTCAGAAATTGGTAACAAATCAAAAATAAATAAATTTCTTGAGAAATGTTCATTTATTTTCTTCTCATTTTCTTATCCTCAACTACAGGAAAGCTGAGAA
>JAULJZ010000021.1:3433777-3454122 GCA_032270985.1 Heliamphora pulchella | reverse complement strand
CCCTCCCCCTCCCCCTCTCCCTTTTCGATTCGAAAACGGTCGCCCTCCTGTCTCCACCGTTCTTCGTTCTCTTTCGTCCCCACGGTTAAATTGTAAATCACATTGCCTTTCATTCTATTACCATTTTTCATCATCTACCGTTCCTTTCACTTAGATCGATCATTCCCAGCTCAATCACGTCAAAAACTTTTCGTTTCATTACAGTATTACACATATTGATTCAGCATGCATATATATATATATATATATATATAGATTTTGGTTATGTTGATGCATCTGATAATTTCTTTTTCGAAAAGAGAAATGATGTGTAATGTACCAAGCGCCAGAAATAATAGTTGATTAAATTCGGATTTAACGATGTGGAATCTGATGCATTGATCCCTAATTTGCTGATAATTCTTTTTTGGCTTAATTCAAATTAGGGTTCTGTTTTGCCTGCTGTTTTGAGATTCCGTGGTGATGGATAATCCGGACTCATCGCAATGCGTGAGAGTGGCAGTGAACATCAGGCCTCTGGTGACCACAGAACTTCTAATTGGCTGCACGGACTGTATTACAGTGGTACCTGGTGAACCGCAGGTATGGTTTTACATTGCTTTTTTAGCATAAGAAATGTATCATTATGGAGTTGTTTATGAGTAACTTATACCAAAGGTTTCACTTCTTTGCTTCATAAAATTATATATGTTTAGGTTCTGATTGTGGTGCTTTGACTGTGTACAAACAGGTCCAAATTGGATCTCATTCATTTACGTTCGACTACGTTTTTGGCAGCACAGGATACCCATCTTCTCAGATTTTCGAGCAATGTGTTGCTCCTATCGTGGATGCACTTTTTCATGGTTATAATGGAACTGTGCTTGCATATGGCCAGGTTTGCATCTGCATGTTCGTTCCTTGTGGTGGTTTAATTAGGCACTTGATGATTGCATGGTACAATTAAATCCAAGAATATTAACTCTTTTGTCGTTTATTTTGGATGAAGTGAGTCAAGTGGTGGAAATAATAATCCTCTAAAATTGAGCTCACTAACATAGTCTTTCGTCATTCTTTCTTTCTTTTTTTTTTTTTTAATTTTTTTTTATTTCTATTGCAAGTTGGGGTTTGCTAAACAAAGTATGAATTATCTAAGGACTTGTTTGCTATTTCCGATGGGATTGGATGGGATATGAGGGATAAATAATATTGTGGGTCCCACATGTTTGTTTTAATACCGGGGAATTATGGAATGAATTATGTGTACAGTGAGAAATTTAGTTCATGTTTAGTTAGGGACGAATAAAGAATGAGATAAGATTTTTAGAGTTATTTTTGATCGTTAGATAATAAGTGAAGATTATTTGGAGCCTAGTATTAATAATACCAAGAGAGGCCTGGTATTATTAATACAATGAACGAGGAATTAGTAATCTGGTATTTGTTGAATTATTAGTCCTAATCCCGTGATACAAACGCGGGATTATTAGTCCTAGGAGACCAAAATTGACATTGTGGGGCCTAATGTTTTTTTATCCAATATAACGCCTCTTAATACCTGAATCTAAACATGCTCTAAGTTTTTGGGTTTTTTGTTATGCAAGACTGGGTCAGGAAAAACATACACTATGGGGACGAACTACAATGGAGAAGAACATAATGGTGGGGTTATTCCTAAGGTGGTGGAAACCATATTCTCCAGAATAGAGGCAACTAGGGACTCATTGGAATTTCTAATAAGAGTATCCTTTATCGAGGTATCCACACAAACTCATTATGTTAAGTTTTTATTCATTTTGTTTATCCCATGTTACTGGGCTGTTGATTTGCTTCCTATTGAATTTGTGGTATTGCAGATATTTAATGAAGAAGTATTTGATCTATTGGATCCATGTGCACAAACTTTTTCTCGAGGTGATGGGGTTTCTCTAGCAAAGCCCATTGGACCAGCAAGAGCTCCTATTCAAATCAGAGAAACCTTGAATGGTGGGATAATGCTTGCTGGTGTGACAGAGGCAGAAGTTAGGACAAAAGAAGAGATAGCATCATTTCTTTTACGGGGTTCATTGTCTCGTGCTACGGGAAGCACTAATATGAACAGTCAATCAAGGTGTCCACTTTATTCAATGTACATATTATATCTCATTGACATTAGTATTAATTGTAAAAGTCTAAATATGATTAACATAAATGGACTTGTAGAATTTTCTTCTAAAACATGCGTGTTGATAAATACAAGTGTTTGGTCATAACCACTGTTTATGAATAGCTTCTTGGTTTCTGAATCTTCTCTAACATAGGGATAAGTGTAGATAAGAACAAAGTCAGTTGAGAGTTCTCCATCTCTCTATCTCCCTCTCTCCGACCTTGGCTTTCTATTCATTCTTAAGTAAAGTTCACTTCTAGTAAAAGAAAATTGAAGGAACATGGAAGAGAAATAATGCTGAAGGTAGATCTGAATATGTAATTATATAAATAGAAATAAAAAACTAAGAGGTAGATACAAAAAGGACCAGTGTCCATTTATGGGCTAAAATATACGATGTTAATTCTTTTGTATGGACAATGTGGTAAATTATGAATTAACTCTTGATGCCATTGCCTCAACTTAATGAAACCTTCTTTAGGTAATCACAAGATATCTTGCTTTATAAATTCTCCAAATGATTATGTTAGACTATATTTTCCGCTTCTCATTTTGTCAAGACCTTTTACCTTGTAGTTCGTTTGTGGAAGAGATTAGTGAAACCGCGAGTGTCTTCAAGTAGCATCCTAAATGTGTACTTGCTCCAAAATATCAATTTGTCTTTACTATGATTTTTGCTTGTATTTGTAAAATTTTTTATGTTTGCTTATAATTTTGAACTCTTCTATCCATGCTTGCTGAGATACTATGTTTTCCTTTTGATTCTGGATTGTAAGAGAGAATACATACTTTTAAACATAGAATTTCATATGATGGTACTTCTCTGCACAAATTTTCATATATGGTTATGTAATGTTTCAGTCGTTCACATGCAATATTTACAATAGCCATGGAACAAAAGAAAATAGCTTCTTGTGCAACTGGAGCTATTTATGGTGATGGTGGTGATGATATTTTGTGTGCAAAACTTCATCTAGTAGACCTTGCTGGTTCTGAACGAGCAAAGCGAACAGGAGCAGATGGGATGCGTTTTCGCGAAGGTAGTCGTGATTTATATTGAAACTTTATTAGATTAGATGATCAGATTTGGTACACCATACTTCAATTTTGGATGTGTTGGCAGCAAGATAAACCAATTCAGTTTTATTAACTTGGGCTGCCGCAAATTTGACAAGTAGAACTTTAGTTTTCTCTGGCTCATCTTGAATTTGATTTCTTAGGAAGTTCAATGTCTTTTTTTTTTGGTTTACATGGCTTAGGTATTCATATAAATAAAGGACTGTTGGCCCTTGGTAATGTGATAAGTGCCTTGGGAGATGAGAAGAAGCGAAAGGAGGGTGGCCATGTTCCATATCGCGATAGCAAGTTAACGCGTCTGTTACAGGCACGTGAAAATTTTTCCTTTTAGGTTTATACATCCAAAGAAATCATTTTGGTAATTGTTTATTGTTGAATGTTGTTGACCTTGTCTATTGTTGTGAATTACCTGCTAAACAATATTGAACTAAAAAATATGCCTGTCTACCTCTACGAAGTAAAGCCAGGAGCAGTAAGTTCACCCACAACAAAGGAATCAGAGCTACAACTAATACTTCCAGACTTGCCAGAAAGCCTTAAGCATGCTGACATTGAAGTAGTAGTATATTGGAAAGGAATATAAGAGAGTGAAGAAATCTGATTCATACTTAATCATGCAAAATATGTGGAAATTAAATCGATCCATGTCTCATGTACAGAGTTGGACCATGTTGGTTGTACTGCTGTAGTTTATATCTAAACCATGTGAATCACCAAGCTAAACTGCAAAGTGCTCATGACTGTACAACCAGATGCAATCTTTATTAATTGGGAGTTTTTAAGCTGATAATGATCTCCTCTTATTGTTAGAGCATTACTTGATTCTCTCGTGGGAAAAAACATGGGCGAAAGCTTTTGTGATGATCCTGTCACTGATTAATGTACCTATAAATGTGATTCCATTTGGCACGTGGTTGACTGACCATTTGATTTTCTCTCCATTGGCAAGTTGATCATCCTGGCCTTTGAGACTGTATAGGGTGATCAAATATTTAATTTGCATTTACCTTTAAGTTGGTCGGGATGTGCATGAAGGTTTGCACCACATTTGTAGATACACAGTTTCATATGAAGTATGTGAGGTCATCCTCTTCCTCTTGTTTGCTTTTGCAGCTGTAAGATGATAGAGTTCGCTAGAAGTCAATAGATGCAAAGTTTGTGCTGATCCTGTCACCAATTAGTTGATATGCAAATGAGATTGGATGTGGCTTTCCACTTGCTTGGCTGTTTGATTTTATTTCTATTCGCAACTTGATCATCCTTGCCAGTGGTCAAATGTGTATGTTTTCACCCCCCTTGACATTGGTTTGGAATGTGTTGCAAAGCACCATATGTTTGGATATAAGACACCCCCCCTCCCCCCCCCCCCTCCCTTTTCTTTGTAAATAAGTATTATAAAAGATCAGAAAATATACAACATACACAGGCCATACCCCTGGAAAATGTCAAGGGTGAAAATCATCTACTTGATAGCAGATGGTAGTTATGACTTATGAGCCAATGAGGTATGCTCTTTGTTTGAGCATTTGCAATTGTAAGACAATAATACAGCTTGGTAGAAGCCAATGAGGGCATTGTTTCATAATTTTGTTTGTTGATTCTCTTATCTTTGAGCATCTATTGAGGAAAATAAACACATTCATTTGGAATGTTACTAATAATGTAATTCATACACCCATATGTTACCTTAGGAATTTCTAATATAAATTATTTCATTTTGAGAAAAGAAAATTGTAGATGACAAATAATAGTTACATAATCTTATTAGTTAGCATTTTTTTTGGTAGTGTTTCCATATGTGATGGGCATTAATATTGAACGAAGCTAGAAAATTAGTGCAGAAGCATACCTAGTATGAATAAACAAAGTTTGTTATCATTCTTCTTTTATCTCTTGTTGGAGTTGGATACATTAATTTGAAAGTTTCAATTTGATTAGATGGTTTGCTTGTACACTTTCATTTGGCATGCTTGCAAATTGATCCATGAGTTTTAGATATCAATGTTGTAGTCTTTAGTCCATTTTTTATCGTGTTTGACGAGTAAATTAAATCTTAATTTCCATTTAATGTTTCTTTACTTCATTTGACTGAAAAAGTTTGTGTTACTATCTGGCATGTGATTTTCTAGGATTCTCTTGGAGGTAACAGCAAAACAGTTATGATAGGTATGCTAATCTTAATATATTATCTGGTTATTTCGGCTAGTTGTGAACTTAAATTACTTTAGGCATCTCCTATTTTGCTTTCTAATGCCTTGGTATTCTTTTTAAATTTTTTTTGTTTACAAATGTAGCTTGTGTAAGTCCCGCAGACACAAACGCAGAGGAGACCCTAAACACTTTGAAATATGCCAATCGTGCTCGTAACATTCAAAACAAAGCAATTGTTAGTTTCCTTGTCTAACATTATTTTACTTTTTAATTTACTTTTTTGTGATATGCTTTTACCTTCATCTCATTGTATTTCTACTTCTAGATCAACCGTGATCCAATGGCAGCGGAAATGCAAAGAATGCGAAGCCAAGTTGAACAACTGCAGGCAGAGCTTCTTTTCTTTCGTGGGGACTCTGGTGCATCGTTTGAGGAACTTCAGGTATGGCATAGTAAGGGAATTTTCAGCATGTACTCCTTGTTTTATTGGTTTTGAATGTAAATTTGTTTTATGTTTTACAGATTCTCAAGCACAAGATCTCTTTGCTTGAAGCCAGCAATGCAGAGCTTCGGGGGGAGTTGCAAGAACGTCAAATAGCTTGTGAACATCTCGCACAGCGTGCTCTAGATGCTCAGGTTTGTATCATTTGAGTAGTTACACCTGTTTGATGAGCTTTTCAAATCTTGTGATCTTGTACTGTTAAAAACACTCATGAGTTGTACCATACATGAACTTTTACAGGTTGAAAAAGATAAACTGATTATGAAAATTGAATCATCCCGACATGGTAAATCTTGGGAAGAGATTGACTCTACTTCAGATCAGGTTTGAAGGGGTTTTGTTGAGTTTGAAATTATTGTTATTTTCTTAAAATTACAATATTCTGATGATTTTAGACGAGCTAAGTTTATGAACCTTTATTTTAGGATTTTGATTTGGTGAAGACATACGTATCAAAAATTCAAGAATTGGAAGGGGAATTATTGCGCTTGCAAAACCTGAATGGTTCAAGACAATCAAAACACAGTCAATTTGTTGTTGGTTGTCTTGAGTTGGATGATGATGGGCTTCGGTCAAAAAATTCATATTTTGCCAATCTCCATGAGCTTTCATCTGGGTCTGATACGAAAGATGTTGACATAATTGGTAAGATACCATGAGCTGTTTTACGTTTAACACTTTCCCATAATTTTACATGGCATGACTGATATGGTAGCTACTCTATGTCATGACCAATTATCAATGCCTTTTGCTATAGGATTGTGCCCCGGGATTAGAACCAACATTTTCCATTTGGTGCATACATTGCATTAAGGAAATTGTGTTTCTATAGATTGCATTTTTGGTTAAGGATCTTATGGTTATGATGGAATTTATGTTCTCATGTTGCATATATGTGCAATGAGCTTTGTTTATTTTATGTATTTTTAAGCCTATTTGAAAGGAAAATTTAATTCACTGTCTTACTCATGTAGCTGAGGGTGAAGATGAGGTGAAAGAGATTGAACATTCCTCTCTTCAAGAGGAACTGGATAGGGAGCTCAAAGAATTGGATAAAAAACTTGAGCAGAAAGAGGTAAGTTCTTCCTCATCTCAATTGTGCAGTCTGGAACTTAAAAATTTTTCGTCACTGGAGACCTTAGTCTGCTGCGGCTGGTTCCAAGACCTTAGTTGCCCTCTTTACAGGATATAACTGCAGCAATTCAGAAAGTTTTATTCATCTACTAGGGTGTTATTTCATTATTTCTTTTCATGTCGTGTTCCTTTTAATTTGTTTTATTACCTCTTTCTTTCTGAAGGCTGAAATGAAGCGGTTTACAACTGTTGACACCTCAGTTCTGAAGCAACATTATGAGAAGAAAGTTCATGAATTGGAGCATGAGAAAAGGGCTCTGCAGGTTAGTTTTCTGTGAGAAATAGATAATATCTCGTCATTCTTTAATTGTTCTCTCATTTCTCTTGTCAATTGGCAGAAGGAAATTGAGGAACTGAAGCACAATCTTTCAAATATCTCATCCACTTCTGATGAAGGTGCTCAAAAGTTGAAGGAGGACTATCTTCAAAAGCTAAATGTTCTAGAAGCACAGGTGAACTTCATTTTGTTTCCTCATCTTATCATGATTACTCCATTTTTTTTCTCTTCTTATCATGGTTACTTACTCCATAACAATTCTCCTTTGTAGGTTGCAGAGCTGAAGAAGAAACAAGATGCTCAAGCTCAACTCCTAAGACAGAAACAAAAAAGCGACGAGGCAGCAAAGCGATTACAGGATGAGATTCAGAGAATAAAGGCTCAAAAGGTACCATTTATTTGGTATTTTAGGCCTGTGTAGGTGGAAGCACTTTGTCTCTGTTTCTCGCTGTTAATGGTATTGTTCATTGCTTAGGTTCAACTACAACAAAAAATAAAGCAAGAGTCTGAGCAATTTAGATTGTGGAAGGCATCCAGAGAAAAAGAAGTTCTTCAGGTATACTTCATCTTTTAGGTGTCCATGTTATTGGAATAATATTCTCTCAAACTATTCTTGAACATTGATTGGCTAAGTGCATATTTATATGCACATCATGCAAGTTCTATGAAATAATTGTTGGCAGTTAAAACATATGCATCAGGATTTGCCATCATGTTGTTCCATACTTGAGGTGATTTGTATGTGGCATAATTTAAGAGTAAAAATTCTCTATGGATTTTACTAACACCAAGAATTTTGGGCAATATACTCGACATAACTAACATTTTCAAGTTGTGTGAGGATTTCAGTGAAATTTAGAATTTGATATGCGTGTTGATAAGATTTTGTTTGATGGCTTTGAGATATATCTCTCCCAAGATCGTGAGGAATTTTGTTTCAATTATTTTGTTTGCTTTTGATTTATGTGTTGCTTGTTTGTTTTATCAATTTCCTATCTTTATTCCATTATTTTTTTAAAAAAATGCATTCCATTTCTCAACAGCTTAAGAAAGAGGGAAGAAGGAATGAGTATGAGATGCACAAGCTACTAGCTTTGAACCAGAGGCAAAAGATGGTATCTTCTTGATAACATTCTATATTCTTCCTTATTTAAATGATCCCTTCAAACTCTCTGCTTTTTGCGTTAGGTCTTGCAACGAAAGACGGAAGAAGCTGCTATGGCAACAAAACGGCTAAAAGAGCTATTAGAATCTCGAAAGGCTTCGTCACGTGAAACATCTGGTCCGCATATTTTTGCTTCATGCTGTTCATGCTTATTATGGCTATTCATAATTCATTGACATCTTTTGTACTTTAAGTAGGTGCTGGAAACAACAATGGTCCTGGAATTCAGGTATTTATAGTAAGCCAGAGAGTTTAATTCTTTGTATGTCTACGTTGATGAGTGCCTGCTTCACGTTTTACAAGATGTGATGTTGGTGTGCCTTTAATGGGGTTTGATGTGGTAGTTGCTTATAGTTATATATTGATGTTTTGGGCTGAGGACTCGTCAATTTACTAATTTTATGCTTATTTGGTAACTCGTGACCTCTTTCTGTTGAGAAGGCACTGATGCAGGCAATTGAGCATGAACTTGAAGTCACTGTACGGGTGCATGAAGTACGGTCAGAATATGAGCGTCAAATGGAAGAGTGAGTTACACTATTTATTCTAATTTATTAAGGAGGCATATAATTTTTTTCTGTTGAGCATTACAAATACTAGAGAAGGTTCAATTCTTGGTTTGTATTAACTTGTATTTAGTTTCAAAGTCATTGGATTGTTTAGATTGACTCATATTTAACTGTTTTAATTTAATGCTTAAAAAGTGGTAACTTTTCTCTAAGCTTTATGGTGATGATGAGATTTAGACAAAATTGTTTCCTAAAACAATTTTTGAGTTCTATCTGCTACACTCTACGGAAAATTTCAGGGTTTGAGTTCGGTTGGCACATGGGCTGAATTAGAGGCTTGTTTAAAATGTTTGTAGAACATTATATTGTTGTTTTTGCTGCTCAAAAGTCAAAACTATTGACGTAATTTGGTTTGGGTTTCCAGGAGGGCTAGAATGGCTAAGGAGGTGGCAGAGCTGAAGGAACAAGCACAAAACTTGAAGCAAATAAATTTAAGGTCTGAAACAATTTTTTCTGATTTTACTTCCTATGAAGTTGCCAGATTATGTTTTTCCCACCTCAAGATTACTGTATGACAGCAGTACTTAAAACACCTTGTCTCGATTTATTTGCAGCGGTTGCCCTCAGACAATGTCTCCTGGTGCAAGAAATTCAAGAATTTTTGCACTTGAAAACATGCTTGCTACTTCATCAAGCACCCTTGTTTCTATGGCATCACAGTTGTCAGAAGCAGAAGAGCGTGAGCGGGCTTTTAGCGGTAGAGGACGTTGGAACCAAGTTCGGTCTCTTGCTGAAGCAAAAAATATGATGAATTATCTATTTAACCTAGCGTCCTCCTCCAGGTAATTATTCTCCTTGAAGGCAAAGGGAACCTACAAAGAAGAACTCGTATTTAGTTTTCAGTAATTGAACTATATTCCCTGCTTTTTAAAAGGTGTCAGTTGCGGGATAAGGAATTTGACTGTAGAGAGAAGGATTCAGAAATAAGGGAACTAAAGGAAAAAATTGTCAATTTGGTTAGACAATTGGAAATGCAGAAGGCGGCTGCTCTTATTCATCAGGAGAAGCTTCAGGTTAGCGATTTTGTTATCTCATAGTTTAATCTCATTGTTTTGAAGCTCTGCTTGTAGTGGATAGTATCTTCTAATTTTATATCTTGAAATATAATATTATTTGAATTTTGTGACAGAAATTAACTTTGCAGAAACACCATACGTCCACAGACAATACTGTAAAATTTGGAACTTCTAACACAAATAGTGGAGAAGAAGGGCGTGTTTATGGTTTGCGGCCCAAGGTATTTTGCCCCTCCTTTTACACGTTCAACTACCACCACAAGCCGAAAGAATCATTGCAATTGTAAGTAATTAACCAAGTCTAGGTTTGGTTTATTAGAATGAACAGTGGAATGGAATAATAATTTCATCAAAATATCTATTCCAATGTTTAAGAATTCCAACGCAGATACTAAGGAATTGTCATTCTATTCTTGTACAAAATTAGTCCATTGAACCAAACATTATCTAAGAGTTAATGAATTTTGTGATCAGGTTCAATTACTGGATATTTAATATTTAATGATAAACGGTCGGCTCTTGTTTGATGCTAGGGAATGCGAGGCTCCATGGTTTTCACCAATGCAGTGAATAACAGTCAATTATTTGAGGACATGGATACATCAGAATCAGAAAACTCAGATATCGATACAGCTTATGATGAATCAATTCATTCTGACCAAGATGCAGCAGATGATGATCCGGATTGGGAAGCTTCGAGAAAACGACAAGCTAAGAAAAGGAATTCAAAAACTGATTCGAAAACTGAAGGCAGTCTCGGAACACCATCACATCCAATTGATATAAGTGATCTCGAAAATCTGAAAACTGAGCCTTCTGCTGAGGGAACGGTAGCTGCAACCCAGAAAATTGTATCAGGGGACTGTTGTTCATGCAGTAGATATTCCTTGTGTAAGACAATGAGATGTGAATGCCAAGCTGATAGGCGCAAATGTGGGCGTTCGTGCAATTGTGCACCCACCAAATGCACTAACAGAGATGCAAATCTTGTCCAAGACTTGGATCACTTGACACAATCAGAACTGGTTGATCATATTGATGATAAAGAGAGGAACCAGACTCTTGCTTCTCATGGTGCAATGCTACTTCAAAGTGCATTAGCTGAGAAGCCTATTCAGACAAATGATGGAAATGAACCTCAAAGGAAGCCTTTATCTGACATTGGGAATACCCTGGTACAACTTATGATAAAAAGACTTTAATAACCTAAGTTTGGTCTAAAAAAGCCTCTAGTTATTTATTTATTTATTATTTGTCTTTTTTGGACTTTTCTTTTAGTTTAAATTTTTTATTTTTTCAATCAAGAGGAATCTAAAAAGTAATGCCCATTTTGGGTAAAATTGAAAAAATTTAACTAAAGACAAAAAAAAAAACACAAAAAACCTATGAAGTGACTTTTTTTTTGTATTATGTAAACTTATTTTTGGGGGTCAACTTTTTAACTTTTTTGATTCCTCTCATGATGAGAGAAATTTAAATAGTATTCTTATTTGGGTTATTGTTGAAAAAAAAATCACTTATAGTTAAGTGAATAGCATGTTTCCTTCACATTCTGAGTTTTAGCACTCGTGCAAAATAACTGGAGGATATTGAGTTCTTTTCTTTTCAGCCATTTCTATTCACTGTTGTTTGGCGTCATTCTGCATTATATTGTGCCTAACCCAATGTTTTACCTGTAGGCTAAATCAAATGCACCTAAGCCAAGTCAGAGAAAGAAATGGCGGAAATCCTTGATTCAGCTTGTTCGTGCAGCCCCAACTACTCAATTGGAAAATACTGAAGCTGTGAAGAAACCAGAGAGCAGTGCTGTTGAGACAGACATCCCTTTACAGCTACCTAGAGCTATGCGATCTTCGGCCTCGAATAGCAACCTCTTGAGAGAGAGGAATGCAGAACAACCAGATGCCTCTGTTGTAAATAAAGATGGTGGTACTCCAGCTCCAAGGAGTCCACTGCGGCAGCCAAGACCGAATGATGAGAAAGAGAACCGAGGCCTTTAAGAGCTCGTATATTCTTGACATTAAAAAGCATGCAGACACAACCTTCATAGCCCTGAAATGAATATTTTTGGGTGGATTTGAGCGGCTATCTAACAGAAGCAATGGTACTGTGCCATTGAGGATTGATCAATCCTCCATTGATCAGGGGTTTCTCTGATTGTATTTGCAGAACGTATCCTTGTTGTAATTTTAATTGAAAACTGACTGTACTCTTGGGAGTTTGTTCTCTTGATATCTGATATTCAGCCATGGTTTTGTATGCAATTGAAAGTTTTCTTTACAAATTAACTTTTCATTATTTGCTGAGCCTAATTGTTTAATCTTGGTGGCAGTGTTTTCTAACATGGCTGTACTAATTAGTTTACTGTTTGGAATGAAATTCTAATTTCTTCAAAAACACAAGGGCTATTGAATTATACAGGAAAGAAGGATCTTCAGAAATTTTATTCATGATATTTTTGGTTTCTTCTATAGACTTGGAACCATCACCCATAATGGAAAGATGAACAGAAACTACAGAGCCACTTGTTTGTTTTCATTGCTCTGCGTTCTTGGGAAGAATGCGAGTAAGCTTAGGGGTAATGCAGCCCGGGACAAGTTGATCAGAGTACTCTGATCAATTGTAATTTGACATTGAAAGTGGTTCCGATATTACAAGATTAACCTTTTTCTTTTCCCTCTCAGTAACTCCTCTTTCTATTCATTTAAAATTTAAACTTTTTTTCTCTTCATTTTAAACCCAATCTTTGTTTTTTCTTTCACTTTATTTTAAATTCAACCTTTTTTCTCATTAAAAATATATTTTTAATATATATGAAAACACTTTTTTATATTTTTTTTGTTACTTTTAGTTTAATGAAGAGTGAGCCTAATAAAAATATTTTAATAACTCCTTTAATAGTTTTAAAAAATATATATTATTTAAAATTAATTTTATAATTAAGTTATGTTCGAGGTGCCTAAAGGCACAAGTAATTGTTAATGTATAGACAAGGAATGTTGCCAAAAATTTTATGCAGTGATGCTTTATTATATCACCTTCAATGTTATTACATTATATTTTTAATTTTACAAAAAGAAAAAAAAATTCTTAAGGTTACCTTGAAACACTTGCCATAGCATTGAGAAGACCAGACGAGATGACTTTGAAGCCAAGGAAAGAAGAGTTCTAGAATTTGGTAAACGATAGAGAGGGTTAAGCACCTCATATAAGTCTCGACGGCACCCAGGATCGGGCAAAAAGACCCAGAGGTACTCTGCGCGTAGAACACCTCGGGCAGAGGCCAAAAGAGCTGAATTGGCTATCTGGGCTATGCCCGTAAAGCCGAACTGGCCCTGGGAAAAAAGTACCGGTTCGGCCCTCTACCCACATTTGGTGTTTTCGGGTCCCATTTCACATCTTAACCTATCATCACAATAACATTGATAACGTATCATCACAATAACATTGATAAAAAAAAAAAAAATTTAATCTTGTCAAATTATATATAAAAAAATACAATAATTAAGTCATTAATATCCTATTTCTTCAACAAAAGCCATGCCGCATGCAAAAACAATCGTTAAAATGGTTTGAGGTATATAAGAGGTACATAAGAGACTGGATAGTATATTATATCCATTGAGTTTATATATACCTTGATTGGCATGACCATTTGCATGGCATTTGAAATCCATTTTGGTGCTATATCCCTGAAATACCTTGGGAGGGAGGTATAATATATCCTCCCAATTAAAAAGACAAAATCACCCTCTATTAGTTAATACCCAGTCAAAGCTGAAAACCCAGTTCTACCTCTTCTGAAGAAGCTTCTGTACAGTCCACAGGTATTATTTGTGAATATTTGTGACACAGCTATATATCAATATCCACTCATTTTTACAAAAAAACAAACACGGTTTATGTACATATGGAATATATATATCCAAAGTTATATTTACCTCTATATCTAATAGTATTTTATATCTGCTAATTTATTTCCAAACAATCAAACAAACCCTTAGTAAATAAGCTACAAAAATTCAAAACAAAACCAACCACAGGAGTGCATAAAAATATCACAACAAAACCCACCATACAAATACATAATCATGGACCACCAAGACTCATAGCGAAACACCAAGAATTCATAACTAAATTAGGACCAGCCAAGACCTCATTCGATACACACCCCACATGCTAAAAACAATTTGTAACAAAAACCATAAAGACTCAGCTAAAACCACATTCATACGTTATTTCTGTGGCAGATTCTCCCTCTGAAGAGTGGGATCTTCAACAATAGCAAGCACTTCATCTCAAAGAACCCCAGTTGTATCACTGATTACTGGTCTTTAACTCCATTGATGTTGAGCTTACTAATCCAGTACCTGAGTTGACTTGCAACACATTCTGCTCCAGTGGAACCATATGAGCAGAATTTCTGGATTGCATTTTCTACTCCAAGAAACTCATAAACATCCTTGTCAAACACCGGGTTGATACTTCTCAACTCATCGAGACTGAGATCCTGAAGCTGACAGTTTTTAGAAACGCACAATGCAACTGATCTTCCAACTATATCGTGAGAAGTTCTGAAAGGAATTCCCTACAGACAACACGACAAAAAGCTTAGACACCAGTGTCATGAAGTTAAAAAATACAAAGAAGGATGAGTTGATGCGGAGATTCGTCAGCACAAACTATTACCAACACTACATAGCAAATAATCATGGGACTTGGACCAAAAAGGTAATTTCTGATAAGATAGGAATCAGGAAGCTGCTCCTGAATCTAAATTCAATGGATGGAAAGTATATACTCAGCTTTGAAGGAATATCAGAGCCATTGAAATTGATTGGCGAAGTTAATGGATGAATGAAAGCATGAAGAATCCTGAAAGGTAAATGCGATGAGTGAGTTAGGGGCATGGTCTCTTGCCTTTTTCACCAGATAATCAGCAAGTGTAGTGGCATCAAGATGACCAGCTGGTAAAGCCTTCTTTATTCTTTCCTGATTGAAGGTAATGTTTTGTGCAAACTCTCCTGACACTTCCAGCATTCCTATGATTGTTTTGACACTGTCAAATACGGGTTCCTTGTCTTCCTGCTTGAAGAAACTCATACATGAGTCTCTTAAAAGAGAAAAACAAACACAAGAAAAAAAAATTGAAGACATGGTGAACAGATATGTGACAGCACTTAAGTAAGCTACAAGTGATGTTAAGCACGAAGGATAAATAAAAGGTTCTAGATATTGCATGAGCAGGAGGTGAGGCAACAATATATTAGGCCTTGGATAAAAGTGTTGGTAAGCTCGAATAAACCCAGCTAAACCCCCTGCGTATAATAAGCGCTTGTGATTGTTACACTTTCCCTTATATAAAGCTATCCTACCTGGAAATCACGATTGTAAGCATGAGGAAGGCCTTTGCACACAACAAGAAGGGAAACCAGGTCTCCAACAACTCTACCAGATTTCCCACGAACAAGTTCCATTGGATCTGGGTTTTTCTTCTGAGGCATTATACTACTTCCTGTTGAAACTGCGTCACTAGGGATAAGAAATCCAAATTCCTCTGATGCCCACAACACCCATTCTTCTCCGATCCGAGAAAGATGAATAGCTATGATAGAATTAGCAGAAAGGAACTCCAAGACAAAATCCCGATCTGAAACTGCATCAATGCTATTTCAAACGATGTCACCAAATATTAGAGGAAGCCAGATAACTCTACCTAGGAGGAACAAAATGCAATTAAAATAACATCAAGAAGGAGGTATAAGATGCCAATAAATTATATATTTGGACTGCTGAGGCTCATTTATGCACTGATATGACAGAATTAACAGTCAAAGAAGACTGTTACTAAAATCTCCACTGCAATAAAGAATTCAATGATGAATGGTTTCCTTATGAAACACCTTGTAACTCTGAACCATCATAATGAATGTGTCAGATTAAAAGGGAAATGTTTATGTTAAGTATTTGCTTTGCAGGAAGTTCTTCACTATCATAACTTAGGAGGTCAATATAAATTACACGAACATTTTAGTTAGTATTCAATATACACTCGACAAGGAAAACAAATAAAAAATATTTCAAGAATGATCTATCGAAGTCAAACATCTAAGCACACTTCATGAGTTCATCTTGGCAGTTTTCAAAATGATAATAGTCAAGTGTATTTCTTGGTGTTATTATTATATCATGATTCACATAAAACTTTAGTACCTTCCATATAGGAAAATAAATAAACATGGAACTGCATGCAAGATCAGTTCAATGTCAACATGTCATCTAGTAACACAGGGCAAATCATTGGGGGCCATCTCACTTCAAAAGGGCGAAAAAACCAATTTATAAGTGCTACGATCTGTGAGTGAGGCATTTCAGAATTCCCTTCAATGTCCCCCACCCATTCCCAAACCTGAAAGTGATAACCAATAACCAAATCAAACTAAATCTTTGTCCTAATCAATTGAGGTCGGTTACATGAATCCTTTTACACCATTCTACTATATTCAGGGCAATATCTTCACTTAGTTCAATAAGTTCATATAATTTTTTAATACGGCATCCCATATTAATTTAGGTCAATCTCTCCCCCTACTATCTTAATTACCCATGATCTTATCACTTTTCTTTACTACTATATCAATTGATTTACGTTGTATGTGATCAAACCATCTTAATCTATTTTCTCTCAATTTATTCTCAATTGATGCAACCTCTACCATTTAATGAATTTTTTTAATTTTCAATTTTATCTTTTCCAACCTTATCACATATTCACCTTAACATTCTCATTTTAACAACACTCATCTTATTTGTGTGATATTTTTTAGCAGCTCAACATACTTTCTCATATAAATAAAATCGCTGATCTAATAGATACCATACCAAACCAATCCAAACCAAACTAAGTTTTTGTCCCAATCAATTGGGGTTGATTACATAAAATCGCTGGTCAAATAGATGTCCTATAAAATTTACTTTTTAATCTTGTAGGTATCCCTCGATCATATAGAACGCTAGAACCACCCCTCCACTTGAGCCACCTAACTTAGATTTTATGAGTTATATCATTTGTAATCTTTCCATCTTTGTTAATAATCGAACCTAGATAACAAAAATATTCACTCTTAAGTATCTCTTTGTTTTGAATTCTAACTTCTTCACTATAAATACTTCTATTACTATTAAAATTATATTCCATCTATTTACTTTTGTTCCAACTTACTCGAACCCTTTTGACTCCAAAACTTTCTCCACATTTCTAACGTAACGATAATTCCACATTTAGTCTTATCCACTAAAACAATATCATTGAACAACATACACTATGAAATATCATCTTAAATATGTCTAGTCAATTCATCTATAACTAAGAAAAAGATATAAGAACTCAAAATTGATTCTTAGTGTAATTTTATTGTAATCGGGAATTCATTTGTTTCTCCTGCCGGTGGTCTAATTGTCGTAGCAACTCCATCATGTATGTCTCTTATGACATCAATAAACCCTTTTGTCACTCCAGTGCCCATAATATGATATGTCTAGGCACTTTATAAGTCTATAAAAACCATATGAAAATTTCTCTTCTTTTCTCTATACTTCTCTATTAATCTCTTCAGTAGCTGGATTGCTTCTATGGTTGATCTACTAGGCATAAACCAAACTGATTATGTGATGTTATTGTTAACCTAAAACGATGTTTAATTACTTTTTCTCATAAATTCATTGTATGACTCATCAATTTAATACTTTTATAGTTGTTACAATTTTAAATATCTACTTTATTTATACATAGGTACTCGAATACTATTTCTCCACTTTTCGAGCATTTTTCTAGTCATTATGAATTTATTAAATAAGTTTGTTAACCAAGCCACTTCCATTTTACTTAGGCATTTCTACACCTCCGCAGCGATACAATATGATCTAAAAGCCTTACCGATTTCATTCTCTTCATTGCTTATTCCGCAATAGAACTTATTTTTTTAAATTTCATCAAAGTTATCATATTTCTTCTAGATCTTTCTATATTTTTTTCGTTCAATAATTTCTCAAAATAGGTTTTTCATCTTTCCTTAATCTCATCATCTTTCACTAACACTCTTGAATCATTTCTTTTTATACATTTAAATTGTATAAGGTCACTTGTTCTCCTTTCTTCCACTTAACGAGTTCATAGATTTTTTTTATCCCCCCCTTTACTATCCAATCAAGTATAAAATTATCATAAGTTTTCAATTTAACATCTCTAACGGTTCTCTTAACATCTTTACAAGCTTGTTTATAGCTCTTAAAATTGTCCTCATTTCTATCATCTTGCACCTTTTAAAACATCCCTTGTTTACTTTTATTATGACTTGGATCTCGTCATTCCACTACCGAGTTTTCTTAGTTATAGGGCATTTTCTCTTCAACTCACCAAAAACTTCTTTTGATGTTGTTTTAATGTATTCTGCCATTGTACTCCACATGGGATTAGTATCTTCTTCCAAATTCCACCTTGCTTTTTTACACCTTTTGTACTTAAAAATCTCTAATTTCTTATCTATAAGATCCCACCATTGGATCCTCAATATCTCCTCACTTAATGTTGCCTCTTAACGTGAATATCTAGTACCATAAGTCTATGTTGTGATGTTAAACTTATTAGATAATTACTTATGTATGTTAGATCGTTTTGTAATTATTGTGATTTCTCTTATATAAATACTAATGTGGTGTAGAGGTTATAAAATAAACCTTATTATTTTCTCATAATAATATTCTTCTCTGTCCTTCTCTCTTCTTCTTTCTCTTCTCCTTTAACCCTAAATCGTTACTTTACAACTCAACTAAGCTCTCTCTAAGAATGACTTTGCAATTTTTATATGTTAGGCGGTCTAAGCTTCTAATAAGGAAAATAATCTATTTGACTTTTATGAGACTTAATTTTAAAAGTTATTAAGTGTTCTTTTCTCTATTTAAATGAAGTGTTGGTTAATATAAGATCAAATACTACTGCAAAGTCTAAGATACCTTCTCTAGCCTAGTTTCGATCACTAAAACCAAATCCCCTTGAACATTCTCATATCTGTCTCTATTTCCTATGTGCCCATTAAATTGTCCACTTATAATTACCTTTTTTCCTATTGGTCTTTTTTGAACCATTTCATCCAATTGATCCCAAAATTGTCTTTTAGTATAGTCTTTCAATCCTAACTGAGGTGCGTAGGCACTAATCATATTAACAATGGTTTCACCAATCACAAATATAATTAAAATTATCCTTATCTCCATTTCGCGTGATTATTACTACATTATCTTAAAGGTGTTTAGCTATTATTATTCTTACACCATTTCTATGTCTCCCTTTTCTAGTATAATAGATTTTATACTATATATTATCTATTTCTTTTGATTTTTCAACTACCCATTTAGTCACGCTACGCTGATTTTCTTTCTAGTCATAGTATTAACTAATTCATTATTTTACATATTAAAATTCCTATATTTCAAGTTGCTAATCTAAATCTATAATTCCGAGCTAACTTCTTTACCCGCGCTCTTCCAAGAAAGCAGGGGTTCTCATTTTTTACCGCACCTGGGTGTTGATGCGGCACTCTTTGCCCATTGTTCAAAATGCTCGAAGGCAGGCGCAACCGTCGCTTAAGGAGGACGCCTTAGATGGTGGAATTTTAAAAATGAGAAATTAGAGATTCTAAGGACAAAATGTGTAAAATAATAAGGTGGGATTTGAAAAAAAAATACAAATACTATGTAGAGTACAATAGCAGAATACATTAAAAGGATATCAAAAGAAGTTCTTGGAGAGTCGAAGAAAAAATGTCCTATAACTAAGGAAACTTGATAGTGGAATTACGACGTCTAAGTCATAGTTGCTAGCTTTATTATAATAATAATAATTATTATTATACAGTGTGGTGGGGCACACCATATCTTATTATGTGGTTTCGTTGTTCTATAAATAAACAATTGTGTACCCTATTGGGGTTAACGCGTCTTCATTAAGCTTAATACTATGTGCTTAACATGATATCAGAGCCATCACCGCCAACAGCTCCTTCTTGAACCCTAACCCTAGCCGCCGACCACCCAAATCTCATCCTCCAATGCTGCCACCCACCAACACCATCATCTTCAGCGCTGAAATCTACCAGACCAGCCTCCAACAGTCGCCGAAACCCTAACCATCGCCACTGACCACGCCAGTCTCATCCTTCAATGCCGAAACCTACCACAGCCACCTCTTCTAGCACCGAAACCTACCACAGCCACCACCTCTAGCGCCGAAACCCACAACCCAGCCTCCAGCAGTCGCCGACAGGCGCCGAA
>JAULJZ010000021.1:3415670-3433677 GCA_032270985.1 Heliamphora pulchella | reverse complement strand
GACTGCCATTTTATTCGGCATGGGTATCAAAATGGTGTGATCGTGTTCGGTGCGGTTCGTACTGGAGAGCAGTTGGCAGATATCTTTACCAAGTCTGTCCCAAGTCCTCGGGTTCGATACATATGTAATAAGCTGGACATGTTAGATATATATGCACCAGCTTGAGGAGGGGTGTTAGCTTTATTATAATTATATTAGCTTTATTATTATTATTATTATTATTATTATTATTATTATCCAGTGTGGTTGGGCAAACCATATCTTATTATGTGATTTCGTTATTCTATAAATAAACAGTTGCGTACTTTATTGTGGTTAACGCGTCTTCATTAAGTTTAATACTATGTGCTTAACAATAGTAAAAGTAAAGAAAGAATGTTTTAAAATGTGGCAAAATGACATAATTTTATGAGTTATAAATAAACTTGTAAGGACGTTAAGTGAACATTAGAGATGCCAAATTATAAACTTATGATAATTTTCATACTAGATTAGATAGTAAACATAAAGAAAAAAACATCTATAAACTTGCTAAGTAAAGAGAAAGGAGAATAAGAAACCTCACTCAAGTTAAATGTATAAAAAGCAATGATTCAAGGTTGTTGGTGAAAGATTAGGAGATTAAGAAAAGATGAAAAACCTATTTTGAGAAATTATTAAACTTAAAAAGATGTAGAAAGATCTAGAAGGGAGGAATCTGATAATTCAGATGAAGTTAGAGAAAATAAGTTCTATAGCAAAATAAAAAAGTTTGAAGTGAAAACCGCAATGAAAAAAAGTGAAATTAGGTAAGGCGTTAGGAGCAGCTGGTATTGCTATGGAAGTGCAAAAATGCCTAGGCAAAGTGGGAATGTCTTGGTTAACAAAGTTATTTAATAAAATCATAATGACTAAAAAAATGCTCGAAAAGTGAAAAATGAGTATACTTATAAAACTAGAAAAGATATTTAAAATTGTAACAACTATAGAGGTATTAAGTTGATTAGTCATACAATGAAACTATGAGAAAGAATGATTAAATATCGTCTAAGGTTAACAATAACAATGTTACAGAATTAATTTGGTTTTGTGTCTGGTAGATCAACTATGAAAGGAATCCACAGAAGATTAATAGAGAAATATAGAGAAAAGAAGAGTGATAACCAATAACCAATTTTTTAAAATATAGAGCTTGGGTTCACAGCTGCTCCATTGTTGATACTTGACTTAAAAATTGCCAAAACAAGAATGAAAAACCCAGTAGTTTATGCCGTGTATCCATCGAGAAACTTTTGTTATTAGAGAGAAGGATTCATGACATCATACAGTCAGTGGATGTTAAATTGTATAATTCACCCTAGTTTACTGTAATGATTTCCTTATCTCATCACCAACTCCCAGCACATCCCACCGCCACAAGCAAACTGAAAGAAGGGGATGGAATTATTCCAGCTTTGCCTTGTTTAAAATTTAAAGTGGAAAAATATATACAATGAGGACTGCTTTGGGATCGTATGTTTCTTTGAAAGGCAATAATGCATAAATTCTGACAATGAAAGAAGTTTTCTGTACAAGAGAGCAAATTGAATTTTGTGTGAATGTAGTTAAATGCAACAAACAGTGTAATACACTACACCCTCCTCCTGCAGCTCAATTTATGCAACATCCTTCTCCCTGGGGTGCACTGAGGATATCCCAAAGCCGTAAATAGGTTGAAGGTGACGTGCTTAAGAATCATGAGAATAAAACTTTCCGGAACAGTAAAATCTGGATAAGTTAAACTGGGTGACATGTAGAGGCATAGGTAACCAGGTGAACTACATTCAGGATCCGCACCAGACTAGTCCATGGTGCATCAGACAATAAAGTTCAACAGGAATCCAAATTAATAATTTTAACGTTGGCAATTCATAAGTTATATATTCTAAAATTCATTTAGTATGTACCTGTTCTTTATGGGAGCAGTGAAACCTAAAGCTTTAGCTGTCATAAACCTATCAATGGGAAGGCCAGTTCCTGCCAATGCACATGCACCTAGAGGACAGAAATTTAGCCTCACTCTGCAATCTAGTAAACGACCAGCATCGCGTTCAAGCTACAGGACAAAAATTGTGGCTTTAGCATTACAGAAGCTAAGCAAGAAGCAAAGATCAGAGCATCTTTAGCAACTCAATGTAAGGATGCAGTCCAGTTGCACCTTCAATAAAATAATAAATGAAAATGACATAAATAAGTTGGAAGTGAAAAATTGGAATCAACCAAATCTCATGCAGAAAATCTTCATCTTTTTCACTCATATTAACAACCGAATTAGGCATACTCAACAAGCCTATGTCCCAATTACTTGGGGTGCTACTTGATATCAATTTGTTCAGGTTTGTTCTATGAAAAGCCATATCTCCAATTGAATATATGGTGATTATGCCATTTCTTATCATCCCAACAAATTTTCTCCTTGGCCTTATTTTATGACTCTCAACGTCGATCAAATCACACCTCATAGGCTCATCTACGCTGCATAAATCACACCATCCCAAACAACTTTCTCTCTTCTTAACATCAATTGATGCCACTTTTAACTTCTTTCTAATGTATTCATTTCTTATTCTTATAGCTGAAAATATGAAGCCAATGGTAATGAACTTTTGACAATAAACACAAAAACACAAGTAGCATTCTTCCAATACCCTTTTCTGCAAGATAGCCCACCTTGAAATTTTTTACTAATGTGAAGTTATGAAGTATGGATATCGATATGGAACAGGAATACTATACATCATGGACAGCCGACACAACAATTTTTAAAAAATCAATACATGACATAACAATGATACGGTGATAAATATATATATTTTATATACATGCCCGAAAATTATATTAACTTATTTATCTATCACCAAACTACATTTTTTACATTACAATGTCACAATAATAAAACTATTTTTCACAACTTATAAATGGAAAAATAAATGAGCAGAATTCTAGAATCTATCTTAAAAAACTTCGTCACAAACAAATTGAAAGTTCTAAGCATTAGGGTTCCTAAAATTAGGAGGGATTATAGGTACCAAAACCATTTCAAAAGTGTCCTCCTCCTTGGTGAACAAGGGAATGAATCAAGCAGCATATAAGACAAAATCACTTTTATTTTACCATACACGAACATATCAAATACTTTTCATTGAAGTTCTTTAGTCAAGGCATGACACACCATTTATGTTGACACACCATTTATGTTTCTTGAGGCAGATCAACCATACAAATCTCTTATAGAGTGGCTTCTTACCATCCTTCATGATGTTTGCATACCTCTCTAGTTCAAGGCATAGTTGTCAAATTAAAAATCGAATCGTGAATTGAAATTACTTTTCCTTGAATCGAATCGTGAATCGTTAAGATTCAGTTATAATTACTAAAATGCATAAAAAAAAATCTAAGTATTTAGATATTAAAGATGTATTATAAATACGAAAAACTTATTAATAAATCAATAAAGAACTTGTTTTAAATGATGAAAACATGGTATAATAGATAACAGTTTGCATCTGGGGCAAGAGATGTAAGTCTGAGCTTTATCGTGATTAGTGATCTTATATTACATTATTAATTATGTTAGAATTTATGACAATTCGTAGATAAATTTTTGGATTTGGGGGCATCCAATCTAATCAATTGGCAAGGGGTGAAGAGATCTTTAAATTATATGAATCAAACTTGAATGGATCAAAGAAGTGATGTGAAATATGTCTCTAATCCTCCCCTGCACGTGCCGCTTAGTTGCATGTGAAGATGATAAAAAAATTAACGAAATGAACGAAAAAGACCCTGGGCAAAAACTAGGCTCGCAAAACCACCCAACATAGCTTTGATACCAATCATACCATGTTAGAATTTATAGCCATCCAATCAAAATCAATTAGGAATTGCAGAGAGGCCTCTAGAATATATAAATAAGGTTGGGTGGCTTAGAAAAGTGATATGGGACAAGTCTCTAGAATGTAAAATTATGAATTAGAAGAAACAAGAATCGAGACTTGCTTTGTGTCGAATCAATTCCTTAGTGCGTCGAACCGAATCGTATCGAATCGTATGATACGTATCGTGAATTGAACTATTCTTGCTTCTGTCGATTCATCCCACCAATACGGATCGATTGATAGATGTATCGAACCGAATCGTATGATACGTATCGTGAATCATACGATTCTGATAACAGAGGTTCTAGGCAATCCTAGATTACCAGTTGATTACCTACCGAAAACTACCCTAGATACTCAAAACCAAAGAAAGAGAATGGACCCAACTAACTGAATCTCATTCAAAATATTGGGTTCGTGGGATAAGATGAAGATATGAATCCAATCTCTGTTTCTCTGTCTTTCATCTAATGGTTTACCTGCAGAAGACAATGGTGTCATCTACCACACATTAGAACAATTTCCATAAACAGAGATCAACACCATGTTGACTGGAAGTTCCACTTCCTACAAATCTATAGAGCAAGCATGCATTTATTATAACGAGTCACATGAACAGGAGGAAGGGATAGTGCTACTGAGCCTAGCACAAAAACCAAAAAACAAAAAACCAAAACAAAAACAAAAGGTTAGTGGAATTGGAAATTTATGGGAAGGTTAGTGGAATTGGAAGATTGTGGATTACTGGAAGAACTTGTAAGAAACCTAGAGTTACCTGGCTTTTGGGTACCTATGAAATAATTTACATGGGCGAAGCATGGAGAATCCTCCATTGCAATCAAATGTTGAAGATATATATAAATACTAGAAGAAATTGAAGTGTGTGTGCGAGATTATAGACATTATGTGTGAAAAAAATAGGAAAAGTGGGTAATGTGGGATTTTCTTTTTTCCTTCATTTTCCCTTGCAGTTAAGGAGAAGGACGTTAAGATAATTGTAAAATGTTAGCTGTTGTTGGGTAATTCTGAAAATCAAAAGAGTGAGCGGGATTCAATTTTGAGTTCACACCAAAAAGATGTGTTCCTTTTTAATAATAGTACGGATATTGATCAGGAAGTTCATTACTACGGCTCAATTCTGTATCCAACAACTGCCCTTCAAAAATTTTGGTAGGTCTACAAGCTCAGTACAAGTACATTTTTTCTTCTTCTCACCCTTTCTGGTTATTGAAGTAGCAATTAGGTTTTTATATGATATGACAACTGTTCACTGAGGAAGACAATGAACTGAATCATCACAAGTATGGCAGGAACGTGAATCCCGTAACTATCAGTGGTTAATTAAGATCTAACAATGACTGCAAATTCTATATCTAACAATGACTGCAAATTCTTCTTCTCAATTCTGTATCTAACAATGACTGCAAATTCTATATTCAAAGGAACGTGATCAAAGACAATGAACTGAATCATCAGTCTGATAATTTTACATAATCAAGATCTAACAGTGGTTAATTATCCCTTTAACTTCAACATAAATTGACAGCTGTACTGAACAGAAAGTTGATTCTGAAGTTACTTTTGCTTCAGCATTTCATATAATTTTAGATGTTCCATTTCTTATTACAAGTATGGCTTAAAGGGGTATGAGATAAAGTCCAGACTCCAGAGGACCAAACAACAGTAAACACAAGTACACAACTACGAAAATAAATAATTCCACCACAATAAATATAAGATGGTGCATAAAGAACTGAATATGAACCTGCTCAACATATGCTAAGAGAAGATGTTGCACTAGAACAGGCTGTGCCCTCTGCAAATGTGTGTAACCCGGAACTATCAGGCCCTCGTTTTTCTCAGCCAAGGTTAACAGTGCGACCTGCAAATTACACAGCATAAGATCCCTAGTGAGCAGGAAAAAGCAAAACACAATGATTGACTTTATAAGCAAAACATTCAACCACAATAATAGTCATGTCATTCAACCATACTTTCCTCAACCATCTTGCTATTACCGCTATAGCAGCAGTCAATAACATTTTAAGCCATATAAGATAATGAATCTCTTGGATGCACATGTATGGAATTGAATGAATAATCCTTCAACTCAAATTTTTCTTTGACAAAATGGATCCATCTAAATTTCAAAAACAAAAACTTCTGGCAGCAAAAAAAATAACAATATGTATATATATATATATATATATATATTCAACCTGAAGCCTTTTGATGCGCAAAACAATTGCATCAATAGCATCACGACACCACAAGCGAAAATCAGTCGAGACTTGATCATTTCGACTCCGAGCGGTATGAAGTTTCTTTGCAGGTTCACCAATCAAATCTGTAAGTGCAGCTTCAATGTTCATGTGTACATCCTCTCTATCAGTCCTCCACAAAAACTCGCCTGCTTCAATTTGCCTTCCTATCTCGTCGAGACCTAGTAGAATACTATCCCTATCACTCTTGCTCATTAATCCCTACAGAACACCAACAAATTAGCTAAAAAGCACGCATTTCAATCGACACAAAAAGAATTCAGTATCTGAACTCTTTAGATATTGTACACTACCAGAAGGAAACCGGATACTAAATTCTCAGAATTTCTTTCCTATTGAAATCCAAGAAGGAATAAGAAACCAAACACACGCACACATTCTATGTGCACCTGAAAAAATATATCAGCTAACAAGCATGCATTTCAATTGATACAAAAAAGAATTCACTGTCTAAACTCTTGAGATAATGTAGAAGATAGGAAACTGGATGCTAAATTCTCAGAATTTTCTTCATATAGAAATCCAAGAAGGAATAAGAAACTAGATGCACACGCACACATTCTATGGACACCTGAAGAAATATAGCAGACAGAGAGAAATTACAATGAAAAAATCTCAAAGTTTTCTTTCAGTTCTCCATTTTCTCAGCAAACAAACAAATTGTTAAAAACCGTACATCCTCTTAAAGATCTTATTACGGATCGTTAAAAACCGAAAGCCAGTAAACGGTCGTTGGATAATGGTATGCTCTTAATTTTCGTTTCTCTTCTTTTCTCTGATTCTTCAGAAACCAACTTAAATCCAAATCGTTCACTCAATCAAAGCTCATGAATACAAATAGGATCACGAATATTTCTTGAATTTCTCTCGATTCCAAATCAAAACGCTAACAAAACTGATAGAGAGACCTGGTGAGCTAACATAGAGGCGTGAGCGCGACTCCCCATAATGTCATGCTTGTGGAGCTGCTTGTCGAAGGAGATGGACTCCGTGAATCTTTCCACGGTGTCGGTCACGCTCTCTTCGAACCGACCACCCCATAGCTTCGCCTCCTTCGTCTCCGCCGGCAACTGAGTCTGGCTCATGTGTATTGACGCGCACGAGACACTCGCTGGTCCTCTCTTGCTCTGATTATCGACGATGAGAGAGACTACGAGTCGTTGAGGTCTGGTGGGAGTGTGCTTCGCCACAGAGCGGGATGAAACAATCGACGAAGCAGAAGAAGACATCAACAGTAACTCCATTGTCGAGACGGCGGAACCGAACAGAGTCTCGGTCCAGTCGCTCTGCTAAAACCTTTTCTATGCTCTCATTGACAAACTCAGCTTATCTGCTTCTTTTTTTTTTAATAAAAAACCCAAAAAATCAGTATAACTTGTTTGGTAAGAAAATTAAAAGATTTAAAAATTAAATTAAAAATACTATCATAATTTATTTTCAAATTTCATCTCTATTGAAAATATTAATAATTTGTTTACTATTAATATAAATTATATGTAATTATTATAATCAATGGTAAAGAAGAGTAATACGGTTAAATTTAAACAAATTTTTTAAAAAAGTTAACGTTTATTCAATTAATAAATTTTTAAAAAGCTAACTTAAAAAATACTTTACTAAATAATTTATTTTAATTTTTTTTAAAAATTTTTTTAACTAAGACTCCGTTCGTTTTAACATAAAATATTTTTTAATAAAATATTTTACTTATTTTTTACTATTTGGTTAACAAAAAATAAGTAAAATTATTTTTTTAAATAAAATATTTTACACTATAAGGTGAAATTATTTTTCTTTAAATAAATTAGTAAGTTATTTTTCATTTTTTTAAAAGAAGTGTATTGAGTATAATACTACTCAAATTTGTAGATTTTTTTTTGTTAATTTTTAAAACGAAAACACGTAAGCCAATGATAGTGTTAACTATTATTCGGAAAAAAAATTTAGTACTTTTTTACGTGATATTTTTTCATTTTTAATGAATTTTTTTATATTAATTCAAACAATAATACATTTTAAATTTATCTCGTTATGTGAAACTAAAAATGTAAAAAAATAATTATTTTATTTGCAAAAAAATTTTATATAAGATGAAAAAAGCGTTAAAAGGCTACTTTAAGACATTTTAAAAATTTTTTTCGTTTTTAATTGATTTTTTTTACGTTAATTTAAATAATGATACTTTTAATATCATTAGAAAAAACTAAAAACGTAAAAACAAATGACTAACAAAATATTAAAAAATATCATATAAGACGATAAAAACATTAAAAAGGCCTTTAAGGATTTTTTTCGTCTTTAGTAAATTTTTTTATACTAGTTCAAATAATGATACTTTTTAAACTTTTCTTATTACAAGAGAAAGTAAAAAAATAAAAATAAATGACTAATTTTTCTTAAAAAAAGTTAATATAAGTCAAAAAATTTAATGATTTTTTTGTTTTTAGTAATTTTTTTTTGCGTTAATTCAAGCAATGATATTTTTTTGATTTCTTTCATTAAGAGAAATTAAAAAGGTAAAAAACAAATGACTAAACTCTAAAAAAAAACTCAAATAAAAAGAAAAAAGCCTTAAAAAAGCTTTTTTAGGTTTTTTTTGGTTAGTAAACTTTTTTTTACGTTAATTCAAATATAGATACTTTTTAAATTTATCTTTTCAACTTTAGATAAAATAGCATTTGCTTTTAGATTTGTTTTATAATAATAAATCAAAAATATAAAAAATCTAGACAAAAAAAAGTCACAAAAAGAATTACATTAAAAGCTATCTCAAACAGCAATTAAGTTTCAAGAGGTATCGGACCAGATCCAACTATTTTTCATAATTTTGTTATGAAAAATATCTTGTTTCAATCAAATAATAAAAATTTTTATTTTAAAAATAGTTTTCATATATCAACTGAACATTAAAAAATAAAAACAAAAAAATATTTTTTTACAATAATATTTTACATGAAATATTTTCTTAAAAAATATTTTATATTGAATCGAATAGAACCTAAAAATACACAAAAAAAAAAAGTAAAAAAACTTTTAAACCAATTATCAAATATGCCCTTAAAGACTTATTCATAAATTTTGGAGACAGATTTTTGTTTGTTGTTTTTTTTATTGAATGAGTTATGCGTTTGTTTTTCGGATATTCATTGCTTGTCTTGTATTTTTTGCGGGTACGGTGCGCATAACTTGGCTCCAGCCTCAAGACTTCTCAAATTTTATGAGTTTTGAGTGGCTGCAGTGATGATCAAAATTATTTATTTTATAGATTTTGTATAATATATTATTTTTATAAAAATTTAATTGGGTATTAATAAATATATGAATAAATGACATTTTTATTGTACAAAATGAATGATTTTGATTTAAAATGAATTGTTGAGTTTACATTGTCTATTTTGTGCAATAAAATGTTATTTGTTCACATATCTATCAATATTCGATCAAATTGAATTTTTGTAAAAATGATATATTATCTTCAAAAGTGCTAGTGGATCATTAAGGATCTATTATCACTTCTCTTATACCATTACTATTACAATCTTCACTTCATTTTGAGTATGGTGGTTTTGAATCCTTCTCGCTACTAGGTGCTCGACTTAAAGATGGAAAGGCAACTGGGGAATTACCTATGGCTGAGGTTGAATATGTGATTGCATATTTTATGTATATTAGGCATATCCACACACTGAGTACTGTAAAAATCATGTTGGATTCCTAGAACATAATGACTGCTATCTCTGATTGCTACGGTTGTGAAATTATTTTCATTTGTTGTAACAGCAGCGACGTTTAGTTGTCACGGTTAAGACGCTTTCTCCATATTTCATAGCAGCCGAGACATCTAATTGTGAGGACCGTATCTGTTTTTGTTAATTCAGTAACCTAAATGATGTTTTGAATATTATTTCCTTTTTATTATCCCAATAAGCGAAGTATGTTAGATATAATAAATTGTCCAGCATAACCCTTATGCATTTTTCTTTTATTTTGAAAGCATGTTAGATATGATTTTTGATTTTCTTGCTTGCTTTTGTATTAACTCTTTTTAATCTCCTCTTTATGTTTGTTATTTTTGGAAAATATAAAACAAGAATCGAATGTGATTAGTAGAGCCAACCTAACGATTGGGTGAGAAGGATGTCTAACATCTTCCCATCTCGTACCTCAGCCTTTAGACTATTTTTCAATGGTAACGCAGATCAAAGACTCATATTTTTTTTTGTTTTTCTCAATTTTTTTCAAAAATCAAGTAACAATTTCTTTTTTTTCCCACGTATTTGAATATTTTGATCTTTTATTTTTAAAAGAAAATCCTTTTTTTTTTCAAAAACATATATCTAAAAACGACCTTCTTTCTTTCTCCAAAAGGAAAAATATAGAGAAGAGAGAAATGCATTTCCTACGAGAATCTTACAGCTTTTTGGTGACTCCACTAGGGGTTTTTTTTTAAAAAAAGAGGGCTTAATTCGAAAACGCACCGGTTCGAATTTTAAAATTTTCATTACTATTCACACTTTAACTATGTATTATTACATAATCTCTCTCCAGCCTATCGCTTTGTTAACTTGATACCTCAGTCAGTTTACTGTCTCAGGGTTATACTGAGAATGTAAGCAAGCTTTCTGGCCATACGGTCCTTTAGGTGTGGAAAAAAGAGTTATTGCGTACAATTTAACCAGTTTTGCATAATTACTTGGCATATGATGCACATTCTTAATTCTATTCAGAAAGTACGCTAAGTGTAGAATTATTAGTCTTTTCGTTGCATATAGTTTTTTAAAACATTTCCATTAAGATCAAATGTCTCTTAGGATTATGTGATTTTTCTTTTATGATTGCTTTCTACTGTCCATTTTGTCCCGAGTTATTCTCTACTCATGACGAGTCATGCCGTGATGGGACCTGGGTTGACAGTTCTCGCCGAACATTAATTTCAGTTTTTGAAATCCAGACTCAGACTATAGCTTCCTGAAAAGAAGAATCTCTATGCATTTGGGATAGATCTCCGAGAGGAAGACTCAAAAGGGTAGTTCGGGAACAATCTGAACCACCGATGACAAACAAAAATTTAACCATGGACGACTTGATGTGGGCCATTTTAGACCTATAGAGGATAATAGAGGGTGTTAATACTGCTGTCAGTAACAGGCCCGAGTTCAGGCCTAGTGCTAGTCACAGATTTAAGTTATAGAGGCTCATATAGTAGATTCGAATACAGTCCCTCAAAATGACCATCATCTGGAAGGAGTCGGTGATTACATCTAGGATGAGAATCCATTGCCTTGAAATTGAAGATTACATGGTGGATATTGAGGGACTTTGTCTCTTTTCTGACGCAAAACTCTAAGAAAAGTCTAAGATGTTGGATATGAAAAAGGTTGACAGAATAGGAGATCACAAGATTCATAGTGTCAGGGTTGTATAAGTATTTAATTTTATTTTTTAATAAAATTAATTTTTTTATGAGAATCTTAATGAGCAATATATGCGTTTCATTATTTATTTAATATTGTGCATGAGTGCTTTTTATTCTATATAATATTTCATTTGGTGTGTAGAGTCCAATTTACACACAGAAGACCAAATTATCGGTTCTTTTAAAATATAAGTTTTTTGTTCACAGTCTTAGATAGAATTGGACAAACTATCGGTATGACTGTAGCATGGAACGGTAATTATTTCGACAATTGTTCCGACTTATTGTACTAGTACACTTTGTGTGTATTGAACAAGATCAAGTTGGAGTAATTAATTTTATAGTGACTATATAAATTAATTTATAACCCATGGTTATTATGAGTACTTATACTCTTAATTTTGAAATAATTATTAGACACATATATTTAATATTTATTATTTTAATTTATTAGAGGGTGTGATATTTTATGGGTCTATAATTCCAACGAGCTGGATAACGATATTAATTATATGGTGAATATTAATTATTAACGAAATTCACATTCTGAAATATCAGGATTGATGATACCCCCTTGAGGAAGCTTATAAGTTTTGATCGAGCCAACCCAAGCAGGATGATTTTATAATTTGACAGTCAAATAAATTAAGCAGAAGGTCTTAAGAATTTTTTGAAGAAGCCGATTAAATATAATTATTAGTAATTTAATTTAATCGGCGTGTATTTGTAATCTTAATGCGAGGAGAATAAATAAGTATTTAATAACAGGAGTTTGAATACTTCGATTTTGAAAATAAGGTTAGGAGTATAATTATAATTCTTTAATGGAATAAATTATAATTTATATTTTTATAAAATTACTTCTGAGTTGAGGTAGGATTTCATAATTGTATTAAAAGCTCACTTCTTATTTACTTCACAGGTCTCTACTGTAACCTATTTATATATTGTTCTAAAATCTAATCGTCAGAGAGTTCATAATAGTTCTAGGGTTTTCACGTTTTTTAAATCCAAAGAACATGTGGCTAGACATGTTTTGAAAATTATTAGTTTAGGTAGTTCAAGAGGGGGGTGAATTGGATCTAAAAAGATTAATAACTATTTTAAAAAAACTTTCGAAATTTTTTTAATATCTCAAACAAATATAGCAAATATAATCAAGAAATAAATCAATGAGAATATTAAAGAGTTAAGGAAGAGAAAAATAGAATCCGACACCAAGATTTATAGTGGTTCGGATTCTTTCAAGCTATGTCCACTCCTCAAGACTCCTCTTGAGAATATTTACTATGATATGAATGTTTACAAGCACATTCAAAAGCTTACAACAGCCTCAAGATAATCCTATGAAAACAATTTCTATTTTTTTAATCACTCTTGAGCTCTTCTTTGAAAAGTATCACTCATTCACTCAAAAGATCAATGGTGGCTCACTCTTAAACACAATAGATGAAATATTTAATGAGATTCTCACTCGCTCTCTTTGCAAATGATTAGCAATAAATGAGAAGTAAAGAGATGAGAGATCAAGAGCTGAAGTTAATGAGCAATAAATGAAAGCTTGAGAGTTTGATATTTGATTCAAGCAATAAAATAGTAGAATTGAAGCTCTCTCTCTTTTTTACTTTAAATGTCTAAGAAGTAACTCATTATATAGCCTCTTGAGGATTCATGACCGTTGGAGGTAAGTAAAAGCATTAAATGCAAAAATTCAACTAGTGAACCTGGCGCCAGATTTGGAATTTCGTCGCAGGTGTCGACTCAAATCTATTTTGGGTCGACACAAATCTTCTAGGGCTTGGTTGTTCAAGTGAATGGGTCGACTCATTTCATCGTTGGTGTCGACACTAATTCCTACGTCCTTCTCACCCACACAACGGTTTCAACTCAAAATTATTTGGTGTCGACTCGTTTAATACTTCAGCTTTGCAAGAGAACCTTTTTGTGTTAACTCATGTTGAATTTTGTGTTGACTCATAAATCTACAGGAAAACTCGATTCTTTTATGTCGACTCTGTTAGGGTTAGTATACTGAAAACTATTTTTTTAATATTTAATTTTATTTTAATAAAATTAATTTTTTATTTTATGAGAATTTTTATGAATAATGTATGTGTATCATTTCTTTAATGTTATGCATAGATATCCGATATTCTGTATAGTATTTAATCTGATGTGTAGAGTACGACTTGCACACAGAAGATCAGATTTTATGTTCTTGCAGAATATAAGTTTTATATTCACTGTTTAAATGAAAATGGATATACCATTGGTATGACTGTAGTACAGAGTTTTAGTAAACCTGTCTTGATTATGAAAAACAGATAATAGTGTCATCTATTGTTTCGACTCTCTGTGGTAGTATACTTCGTGTGTATTGAACGGGACATTTGGGGTAATTAATTTTATACTGACTATATAAATTAATCTACACTCTAAGATTATAAGTTTTGACCGGGTCAAACTTGTAGGTGGATTTAATTATCTGGCGATCAAATAAATTAAGCGGAAGGGTTTAAAGAATATCAAGATGTCGATTAAATTAAATTGTCTGTAATTAAATTTAATTGGTGGTTATCGAGAATCTTAACGTGGGGAGTAATGGTAAGCATTTAATAACAGGAGCTCAATGTTATATGGTCTTGAGATTATGGGTCAAAGTGCAATTATAGTTCTTTAGTGGTGTGAACTATAATTCAGTATTTTATGAAAATTACAGAAATCGCTGTTGGTTTTTTATAATTGCAGATACCGTTATGAGGTTTGCTTAGTTACAGAAACCGCTGATACATGTCTGTCTTCTATTGGAAGTTTTACTCAGAATTACTCCCTAGATCCTTGCTGTAGCCCTATATATATGCGGGTAGGCTGAATTAGTTTTTGAGCAATTTTTTTAAGCAATTGTTTTTTATAGAAAAATAGTATTTTTCGAGAGCTTTCTTTTGATACAAAATACGTCGAAAATCGAGTTCGACAAGGGGTCAAAAAACCTCCGGGAAGTTGGCTACGCAGTGTTGTTGCGTACAACAACATTTCTTGAGGTTCGAACAGTTTTTTCGGCTGTCTTTCGGGCAGATTTCCAACAGATTTTTTGATAGAAATATCCCATATTTCGAGAGCTTTCCAAAGATATAAAACTCATCGAAAATGGAGCTCGAATGAGGCAGCGATAAGGCAGCGCCGGCGGTGGCTGGTGGTGGTCCGAAAATTTCTTTCTCCCGGGGTTACTTTGTGTTGATTTTCTGATGTATACGAGACTGATATGATATATCAGTATATATAAGATATTATCAGGAAAGCCTGATACAATCAGGACACTGAATCAAAGGTAAACACGAATTGAAACAGCTGACCCTCTAAGGGAGACTGAAACACCTCAGTGTTTCACTTGGATCATAAAATTGGGATATATGCATATCGTATATATATATACTCCATGGATGATTGCATATCTATTTTATTTATCATGTTAATTTAATTAATTCAAAAATTTGATTTTAATTAAAATATTTTGTAATGGAAATAAAATTAAGTTTTTTAATTAATTAATTTTAATTAAATAAAAAAACTTTAGATATTTTATTTTTTACAAAATATCACGTTTAAAATGATTTTTTTTAAAAAATCGGATATCTTGGAATAACGTGGGAATTAATTTTGAATTTTGAATTAATTAAATAGAAAAATATTTAATCAAAATAAATTATTATTTTTTAAAAAATGTGAAACGAAAAATAAAATAAATAAATACCTTTAATCACTACTTTAGCTGAAAAACTGTACATTTATTAAATTTTATTTGTTACGCATTTAAACACGAAAAGATGGTTTGATAAATTAAAATTTTTGAAATTGTGTACACGAAAAACTATTTGATTCTTTCAGATCGCGTGATTAAAATTAATAAATTTATTTTAATTAAATAAATTTTTATAACCCTCAATCTTTTTTAAAAATCTAAGTAGGAGAGAAAATTTATTCACAGATAAATTTTGCGGTCTCTATCACTAGTTTGTAGGCGATACAATTAAACCCTGTATGTTGGTAGTAAGGCCTTCCTCCCCGTCGAACAGATTAATTGCGGTATCACCAGTACAAATATCTTTTAGGGATAATTTTGGATAATTGTTAGTGTGGATCACTTCTCTATCTGAAGGGTTCATTACGAAATGATTGATTTGAAATTAGGTGATGGTTAACACTTAGCTGTGTATAATAGTATCCTCTCCTTTTGAGTCACTGCTATTATATACTGGATCGAAAGTATGTCAGCTATTTAATTTTACTTAGCATGGTCAGTTGCCTAAATAGTGAAATTAAAAGAAATTAGTGTATCAGGTCTTATGAAGGATAGTAGACATTCTCCCATTGAGGCATGCTATTCTCAGGTTATCAGGCTGCTAGCAAATTAATTTTAAAATGGTAGAGGAAACCAAATTAAAATAAATTCAAAATTTTGTTTATCATAATTAATGATTTTTTTAATTATGTGATTTTCAGAATTAAAATGACTTTCAACCCACTTGCTTTAATACTCAAAGAAAACAAACTAATGGGACTAAGTTTTGTTGACTGGAAAAGTAACTTAGATATAGTTTTAACTACAAATAGTTTTTCTTCAATACTAGAAAATGTATTTGTTTCTAAAAAAGGTTCTTTCTCTAGGCCAAAAGGCATAAAGAAAAAAAATATTCAGAAATAGGAAAACACAATTTCCAAGGTAGTTAGTGGACCACAGACTGGTGTGAAAAAATCAAAAGGCAGATGTTTTCACTGCAACTAGACCCGACACTGAAACAAGTTATGTATAGTATTTCTCAAAAGGCAGAACAAACAGGGTAATTTCTGTTCACTGGTTGTGAAAACATGTTTGGTGGTGTTATTTATCGGTACCTGGCGTGTAGATACGGGAGCCACTAATAATGTCTGCAATTCATTGCAGGAATTTCAAAAAATTGGACAACTTAGTGATGGAGAGATTTACCTGTTTATGGGTAATAATACAAAGGTAACAGCAGTTGCAGTAGGAGATGTCACTTTTAGTTTTGGTAGAGATCAGGTTTTAATATTGAGAGATTGTCTTTATGTACTTACCATTAGAAGGAACTTAGTTTCCATTTCTAGATTGGCTAAAGATGGATATTTAGTTTATTTTAATAACTCTGTGGTTATTAAGGATAATAAACGGGTTATTTGTTCTGGTACATTGGTGGATGAACTTTATATTATTACTCCAATCTCTCCTATACTGCAACTGACTGAAACGAATAATACATCTATATTACCATATAAGAGAAAGTTTCCTTCTTTATTGAACTAAATATTTCTTTGGCATTTACGCTTAGGCCATATTAATCTAAAAATGATAAACAGATTGGTAGCAGATGGACCTTTGAGTTTATTGAAAGTGGAAGCACTTTTAGTCTGTAAATCTTGCTTAGAGGGTAAGATGACCAAGAGGCTCTTTTCGGGCAAAGGCTATAGAGCTAAAGAACCGTTGAAGCTGATTCATTCTGATGTGTGTGGTCCTATGACAATCCGGACTAGAGGTGGCTTTGAGTACTTCATCAGTTTCATTGATGACTACTCAATGTATAGATACATTTACCTGATGCACTGTAAGTCTGAATCCTTTGAGAAATTCAAAGAATTCAAGGCGGAGGCGGAAAAGCGTTTGAGTAAAAGTATTAAATCAGTACGATCCCACCGTGGTGGAAAATACCTCTTTGGAGAGTATAAAGATTACTTGTCTTTAGACGGGATTACATCCCAGTTAACTGCACCTAGCACTCTGTAGCAGAATGGTGTAGTAGAAAAAATGAATAGGACTCTTATGGAAATAGTAGGGACCATGATGAGTTATTTAGGTTTACTCAATTCATTTTGGGGACTCTCTTTAGAGACAGCGGCTTACATTTTGAACTTGGTACCTGCTAAGTCAGTACCTTATACTCCTACAGAATTGTAGACCGGGCATAAGCCTAGTCTGAAATACATTTGAATTTGTGTGTGTCCAGCACATGTGCTGAAAGGGAACGCGGGTAAGTTGGAACTGAGGATAGAAGTCTATTTTTTTGTACGGTATCCCAAAAAAATGAAGGGCGGTCTGTTTTATAATCTTAAGAATCCGAAGGTTATTGTTAGCACTAATACTCGATTCTTAGAAGAGGATTATACTATGGATCATAAGCCCAAAAGCAATTTGGCCTTTTTGTTGGAGCGGAAAAATAAAAATTGAACCGACGTCGTGACCGTAAAAAACGACATGTGTGTTTATCATGAAAAATCGAGAATAATATTAATCTAAATAGCATTATACCTTTATGAAACTTGTCAAAAAGTTTCAATAAGTCCCGAATATGTTGAAGACGACCTTGCAACCTTCTCACGTATGTCCCGGACGCACTACGACG
>JAULJZ010000021.1:3381049-3398103 GCA_032270985.1 Heliamphora pulchella | reverse complement strand
TGTTGGCAGCGGCGGTGATGGTCGGCGAGGTCGTCGAGGGCGTCGCCGGTGGTGGTCGGTGCCGATGGTGGTTGGCGATGAGATTGGTAGCTTTGGTGGTGGTGGTCGGCGAGGCTAGCGACTGACGGTAACTCTCATTTCTCTCTTTTTCTCTCTCTTCTTTTCCTTCTCTCCTGTGCCGAAACCTCTCAAAGCCCTCCAATTTATACTCGTCCTAGCCCCAAACGAACATTGAATCTACAAATTAAGGGGGTCGATTCGTCGATTCAATGAATATTGAGCACCAACAGTCCAAATGAGGGGATATCAATCCCCCTTTGCCCGTCGGTTGCAATCTCAGCTCCATTCAAATAACAGTAATTTATTTCATTTTTTATTTATTTATTTATTTTTATTTTTATTCATTTATTTATTATTTTTTTTTGGCTTGTTACAGTTATCACACCTCTTAACTTATACTTTACTAGTGCTCGAGAAAAGCAAAATAAAAGACAATTAAATTCAATTAAACTAATATAACTAAAATCCACTTTTATAGGATACGCGATTGCACTTAGCATCTATAATAAGCCTTTAAACCCCTAGGCTACCCCTAGTAGACAAGTTATAGTCTCGTGAACGTTTCCAAAGATATTACTCACAAACATCAACCACATGATTTTTCAAATAATCTCAATCCGTGAGTTTTAGTAACAAGTCACCCAACGCTAACAGTTCAAATGCAAAATAGTTATAGAGAATAGATTTCATTAATTAACAGAACTAAACAAATGAATTGGTTAAATCTAGAGTAATATTAGCCAATTGCATCTAACTTGTACTCAAATAGGAAATTATCACAAGTTGATATGTGAAAAGTGAAGTGCCACATACAAGTATTGTTTTAACTCAATCCTAACACAACCATGCATAAGAACTTGCCATGCCTTTAGGGTACGTGTGAGGTGACTGACTTAATCCCTCCATTAAAAACAAAGGTTTTTTTTCCCCCTCTTTTTATTGTCATTCTCCAAACCTCCCGCCGTTTGGCACGAACACTCCCACTTGAATTAGGTTGGAGGCCCAGTTACTAAGTGGTCTAGTTCAGACTAGCCTTTCAAAAATCGCTTACCTTTTGATGCCAACAGTCCCGCTTGAATTAAGCCGAAGGCCCAATTACTCAGCGAGTAGCTTAATTTGGACACATTTCTCAAAACTTGCTCACCTTTGGATGCAAACACTCCCGCTTGAATTAGGCCGCTGGAGGCCCGATTACTCAATGAGTAGCCTGGAAAGACATACAAAATCACTCAATCATAAGGAGGCATCCAAAGTACGTAGGATTTTTAAGCATAAGTGTGCAAAGATGGGGTTTAAACTCTACTCTGTGTGATTGTGCATATACAACAGTATACAAACAAGTGATGAAATGTTAGGCAAGACAAATTAAACAAGATTGACTAAAACTACCCAGTCAACAACGTAATGCATTAATTTAATTCAGCGAATGAATTTCAAATCATAACTTTAACCCATTTAATGCCATCTCAATTAATTGGGACAAAAGGCTTGGTTTGGTTTAACTTTAACCCATTTAATATTTGAACCGTTCGTAAACTATCTGTAACTCGTAAACTTGATGACACCTTGAGTGGGGTGGCCCTACCTCCCAACTTCAGTGACATTGTCCTCAATGAAATATGAAGAGAAAGACATAAAGACAGTAGAATACAAAGTTAAGGAAAGAGGTCACCTTGGTGGTAGCAAGCACAATAAAGGATAAAAAGAGCAACGCCCTTTATTTAAGAGCAGTGTGTGTCTACGATGGAAAGCATTTGGGTTTCCTTCCAAAAGAGCTAAGTTTACCATCTTCAGCCTGGCGTCAAAGTTGGGTTTTTTCTGCTTCTTATGAGTAACCAGATAGGGATCATGTATAAAAAACATGTTTATCATGATAACACATATGTTCTTATCAAGGTAAGTCTATTCTGTTGGAAATTTACCATGAGTGTCAAGTTTTGATTGATCAAGAGACTCCATTATCAGTTGAATTCTTACATAGGTCCTCTTATCAAAAATACTTCAATTATTCTCAATGGTTGGAAGTGTATGATTCTTAAATTCATATTGACTTGACTTGGCACAACTATTTGCAACAACTTTTCAAGAGTCTCTTCATGTAAAGACATTAGTAAAAAAATTAGAAGGCTCTTGAGGAAGACTATTAACATTAAGCTCATCTGTCCATCCCAACTCTTGAGTAATTTTCCAAAGCAATGTTTTCTATAGTATCACAACTATCATGAACCTTTTCAATTCCTATTAGTGGTTATGTTGTATCAACTTTTTACCAAACTCATCAGGATCCCAAGATTGTGAATTTTTAGATAAATAATCGAAATAAATCCAAGTCTCTTCAGGGGTTTTATCTAAAAATTCACTCTTGCACATCATCTCTACAAAACGGCGTATTTCAAAATTTAAACCCTCATAGAAAAATTGAATAAGATACCAAGTTTTATAGTTATGACATGAGTAAGAAGTTACCAAATATTTAGATCTCTCCCAACATTGTGCAAAAGACTCATTCTGTTTGATCAAAATTCACAATTTGTTGTTTAAGAATAAGAGTCTCATCCAATGAAAAACATTTCTCAAAAAAATGTTTAAACATCTCTTGCCATATTCTGATTGATCTTGGTCTCAAAGAATAAAACCAATTCTTAATTTTGTCCTTTAAAGGTGATTAAAACAATTGAAGCATGATAAATTCCTCACTAACATTGGAATATTTCAAAGTCGAACAAATCTTCTCAAGATTTTTAGTAAGCTCACATGGATTTTCTGAATTTAAGTCATGAAAATGAGGAAGCAATAGTCACTTTGGGGATCACCTCAATGATGCTTATATTGGTTGGAAAAAATCACACAAGAGTGAGAACTTATCATCGTGAGCTGCAAATAGTTGTCCCAAGTTCTCAATTATAGGTCAGTATGAATTTCAAAACCCTCAAATTAATTTTCAAAATAGGCATTTTTTAGTTATTTTTTTATATGAAAAAAGTAAATGAAAAAAAAGTAATGTTAAATAGATAATTCCTAATGTGAACTACTTGACCAGTAATAGAAACTCACAGTGCTTTGGTAAGAATTCAGTATCTGCACCGGACTTCCTCCAACACCAAGCAACCGGCGGTTAACAACTAATAGAAAAGAAATTACAAAAAACAACATGCAAAAATCCTAAACCAAAAAAATTATTGAAATCTGAAAAAGAAAATTGATCATAAAATTCCGTAACAGTGCCAATTGTCCCTGGCAGCGGTGTCAAAATTTGATTTAGTTGTTATTGCACAAAAAATAATTATATAGAACCAAGTTAAACTACTACTCCGTAGAATAGTGGTTAAAGCTATGTATCATTTCAACGGGGACAAAAATACTAAGTTATGGGACTTCATAGTTAAAATTTTGATTCAATTTATGAAAAAGATTTTGAGATTTTGAGATTTTGATTAACTAATCTTCAAAGAAGAATTACAAGAAATCAATAAACAGATTTTGATTCAAATAAAAGGAAAACCCTAGGGTTTTGAACCCCCCTTAGCCAAGTAGTTTAAACCCGTAAAGACCCAATTAGCTTTTACACTATTCAACTCGAACCCGTTCTAGTTACATGTCCAACCGAGTTACCAAAAAAGTATTTGATTGAAACCGATGGGCATGATCATCTGCTACGAACTCAGCACGATCCATCCTATCATAGAATAGCTTATCACACGTAATCAAATACGACGATAAGAATAACAGTTATATAACATCATACTCACAATTATAGAAAACAAATATGAAAACTAGATTAAACGTGAAAAACTCGTTGATAAAATTCAACATTCAAAAGTCATACAACTCATCGAATCGTTTTATAGAAAGAAATCTAGAATTTGAACATAGCCTAAATGCCCAACTAGGATTTCATCAAATCCGAAGACAGAAGGAGTTTAGCCACGCATGATGTGATGTAACTCTCGAAAATTGGAAGATGAAGTCGTCCTGAACCCTTGCTTCGTAGCCATCGTCTTTCATCTCTACCCAATTTAGTGATTTTTGGATCCCTTTTTCTGTCTTCTTTCCGACCTTTTACAAGTCTTCACTTCTTACCTCACTTTTAAAATTGACGAAATTTGAACTTCCGCATTTCGTTTGGACGCCTGTCCAGACGCCATCCATTCTGTTGAAAACCGTCCGGACGCAATTGGATCTGGGTGAAAACGTATGGACGCACGTCCGGGCACAACTGGGCAGAATGTGTTTTTTTCCCCTCTTTTTGTAGGTCAAAAGTTCGTGTGGCGTTCTATGTGACCTACAACACATGAATTATACAAACACCTATTAAATAGATGCAAACAAGGGCATTGCTAGTATATATTGGAGGGATTAAATGTTAAGCTCTTATCAGTGAAGAAAAACTTTTTTGGACCAAACTGTTCGAATGGGATCTCGCGCCACTTGGTTGGAACAAAGCAGTGGCGAGGAACTTCAGCACTGGTGAAATCTATCTGGACGGGGTCTCAGGCTATCTGGGCAGAATGTGGCAGAGAAGCCAAAATTTTTTGGGCGTCTGGATAGAGCTCAATTTTGTTAAGACGGATTGCGGCATACCAAGAGAGCGTTTTAATCCAAATTCTCATGTTTTGGCAATCTATTTAAAGTGATTATTGTTTTAAACCCTATATGTTGGGTCATACATTATTGTAACCTTATTTTTTCTCAGGAAAGTGAATGTATCAGTACGTAGACGTAGGCAATAATTGCTGAACCACGTAAATCTTAATGTCGTGTACTCTTTGCTTGATTCTTGTTCGTTTCTTTCTTGTATGTGATTGTGAGTGTTCGTATGAGTGTGATTTCCCAACACTAAAGACTAGTCAAGGTAGGGCAAACCAACCGAGCGGGCTTTGTTGAGCATTCTCAATTCGTAGCTCTATGTCAGATATACTCCTAATAATCCCGTGCAGAGATGCTAGATCACACTCAAGTATAGTAACAAAGTGTCACATACAAATCCTTGTTTGCGTGTGGCTCTTTGTGCATGAGTCTCAATGAACAAGCGTTCATTTGTGAGTATCTCTGTGCGGTGCTAGGATGATGATGATTTTTTTGGGGGGAGGGGGGTTGCGCCTTTGCGTGCTGAGCCACTGCATGGGTGAGCTCTGGTTCACGTAAGGATGGTATTACGTGTCCCACGAAGGTCACGTGGCGACAGATTTTTGCACCCGCATTTATCAAATGCCACATAAGCATAAGGAAAGTGCACCATGTAAATCATAAAAATTATCAGTTTTATGTAACATAAAACTTGTTGATTAAAGAAGGTATGCCTTTTCTTTTTTCGCTTGCTTCTTTCATCTTTTTACACCAATTTCTTATTAGATTGAGATGGGTGGAGGTTTGTGGAGCTTGTACACGCTATTTGGTGTCTGGTGATGACACTTGTGTTTGTGTGGTCGAGGAGGAACAATTAAGTGTTTTCAATGTGTGTTAATCAGCTTTGAGGTAGTGCTATGCTTGAAGCCTGAAGGTTAATGCTAAAAAGGGTGAGGATAACACCTAAACTAGGAATATCAATGAACCCGATTATTGATGTTGGCAAGGTGGGGTATATTGGCTGATATTATAGGTTTTGGGGTAGGGTCCTTGACTCCTTTTAGTGTACTTGGGGCTTTCATTGGTTTCTAACTAGGTATAGAAGAGACTTATTTGTCCAAGTGTGGTAAACTTATTTCGATTAAGAGTGAGCTATGTACTTTGTCTCCTTTCTTATCTTTTAGTCTAACAAAGAGAGGTTGGGGAAGGTTCTATGGAGCTTTTTATGGGGTGGTTTAAGAGATTGAGTTCAATACCCCTTGGTGGACTGCAATGCAATGACTAACCCAATCAAAGGAGGGGTAGATAGTCATCACTTTAGAAAGTTTAATCATACCTCGGTGAGAATGGTGTGGATTTATGTTGTGGATTTATGTTGTAGAGAATGGCTAGTTATGAAAAAGGGTTGTTGATTGCAAATATAGTTTTGAAGTGGGGGTTGGACAATGAAGGAGGTAAGAGGTCCATATTGGGTAGGATTGGGGAAGGCTTAGTGTTGCTACGTAAAAAGGCTGACAAATCCGTTGGTCACTTGTTACTTCACCATGATGTTGCCTTGGAAGATGTGAGGAAGCAGAATTAGAGGACTTTCAAGGATGTGGATATGTTCATTGAAAATGTCTTTATTGCATAGTTTTAATTATTTGATTTAGAGAAAATGTCTTTATTGAATATGTTCACCTTATTGGCGGGCTTTGTTTGGGAGATGGGCCTTAGTTTGCTTTCTATTATACATACCTAGTGTACAAAGTTTGTGCTCTTTTGATGCCTTTTCTAGTTAATATTTTACTTATATAAAAACAAACAAACTTACCATAATATGTGATTTTTCATTTGTGGTTGATATCTTATTTTATTTATTTTCTTTCCTTTTGTGTTTGAGAGTCCTGGGAACTTAAACGTTCTTTTCCTAACATTGAGTATACATTATTGTTAGGTTCATTTATTCTTTTTGGACTTTCTCTCTGTTTTATACGATTGGATCAACTAATACTTCTTGAAAGTCATGCAGATCTTTTGTCTAGAAAAGGGGGTGAAAAATTCAGTCTTTTCTCGTAATAAGTGACATTGTGAATATATGCAACTTATTTTCGGTTTATGATCGTGCTTGTGTGTGCCTTCCCACCTGACATGCTCTTTTTGGCTGATTCTGGTTTTATTTAAATCGTGTAAGTAGTCAGTACTCACGGGGTAGTTGCTGACTTTCCATATTGTGATTGTAGTTATTATTATTGCATTTTGTCTTTGGCATTTCTCTTATTTGCTCGCCTTTCTGTTTCTTAGGTTCTGTTCAGTTGTTAGGAAAATCATATGAGAAAATAATTCACGAGAAAAGTGAAGTGAAGGAAAAGAAAGGAAAAAGAAAATATAAAAGAACTAATTTCTGTTACTTGTTTAGTTTGCAAGAAAGTTAATAGAAAATTCAGTTTCTAACTTTCCCGCGATGCATAATCTTATACTTTTTACAGGAATTGTTTTATGGGAAATTGTTTCCCGCAAGAATCTTATACTTTTTACAGGAATTGTTTTATGGGAAATTGTTTCCCGCAAGAAAAGTGTTTTTCCGAGACTCATATTTTCCTGTATCAACTTAACACACATGCATGAAAATAAAACCGTTATTTTTTTCATTTTCCTTTCCGTTCCTGTTAAATGAACATAGCCTTAGCTAGTTTCTTGGGCATGATGGATGGGTGTTTTTGTGATTATATCTGAGCTCATTTTCTTGTGTATGAAATCAGCATGAAACAGGATTTTGCAAAAATTTACTTCTGGAAGTTGCTTCCTGTAGAGTTATAGATTATAGTTCCAGGAAATCAGTTAAACAAATTGTAAAGAAAACTTGCGTGGCTAATTGCATCACTTTTTTTCCCAACCTTTTGGGGAAGCTGATTTCTTTACAACTTCGTAAATACATGTGCCTCATTATTCTCATAGCATTTTTATAGTTCCCACCATCATACTTGTGCATTCTGATGCACTTGATATGTGCTCCTTGTCTGATTTTGCTGCTGCTTAAACATTGACCAAACATATAAGTTGATATTTCTCATTTGCATGCATTTCTTCTTCTTAGTTGGTGTTATGGGCACGATGAGTGGGTGCTTCCAGTGTTATATCTGATGTTATTTTTTATGCTGTATGAGTTTCAGCATGAAACAGGCTTGTGCAAGAATTTACTTCAGGAATATGCACAGAAGATGAATTATGCAATTCCATCGTACCAGTGTCGGAAGGATGAAACACCAGGCAGAGTGCCTCTCTTTTCTTGCACAGTTGAGATCGGAGGGATCAAGTATATTGGAACTGCAGCAAAAACAAAAAAAGAAGCAGAGATCAAAGCTGCTAGAACTGCTCTATTAGCTATCCAATCAAGCCCTTCTGGGTTTGATGTTAAACCCACAAGCAACTCTGTATACACGGTTATTCCATGCAAAAAGAAGGCGACAGATTCGGGAATTAGTAATCAGGAGACTACGAAAGTTCTCAAACCCAAGAAAGGCCGTTTCAAGAAGAAACCTCAAAAAAAGAGACGTGCTGGAAACAAGGGAAACCGAATCCAGGCTGGGACTATGGGTCGGGAAGGAAAACCGTTGGATCAAGTTGATGCATCTGGGGTCCAAGCAGCATATTATGGACTATTAACTTTGGGAGCAATTAGGAACTTCCCGGATCAGAGGCCGAGTTTAAATGGATATGAGGGAGAGAAAACTGCTGCTGAAGGGGCATTAGTTCCCTATCAGAATGTCGATTCTAAAGATGGGCAATTAACAGCTGTGGATGTTCATCAAAGTGGCCAGCAAACTTCTTATCATGGAATCACCTCTATGTCTAATGGGGATGGTTTAACTTCTCTGGTTAGTGAGGCGAACCCAATTCCTGGAATCGGGCCTGTGGTAAACAACTCTTCCTTGTGTCAGGGAGAAGTACCGAGGATCGTGGATGGCTTGAACCAGACTGCTTGTGGAGGCGGTGTCGGGTCAAAGCAAGGGTAGACTGTAGCAGGTTAGATGGCTATTGGCTTGAAGGGAATTGGTTTTTAATCATAGGGATGTCATGCACAAGAGGGGCGATGCGGGAAAGGAAACGAGGTAATTGGAAAAATGATAGAAATACTTTAAACTTCTTGGGGAATTTGAATTGACTTTTGATTAGGATGTGTAGGGATGGCATTGATGCCAGTCTGCCCCTTTAGTTTGTGGCTTCAACTATTGGAAAAGTTGGGGAAGGGCCCATTGTATGCTTAAAATTGAACTTATTTATGAAGCAACTCTCATTTTATTGAAGGTCCATGTTGACATTTCTAGGTTTGTTTGGGAGAATCCTCATATAACATGTTGAGTGTGTCTTAATTTTCCCCACTAAGGACTTTCGTCTAGACAGATCCCTGGGGCATCCGGATGGGTTTGGATAGAGAGTTGAGTTTTGGTTCTAGAGTTTTTCGTTTGGAGGGAGCTCTTGTGGTGTTCGGACAGGTTTGGGGAAGTTGGTGTGGAATCTTCTCTGTCGAGTTCCATTCGGACAAAGCTTTATAGCATCTGTACGCCATCGTCTTGGAAGGTGTGGATTTCAGCATTTCTTAGGGTTTTTGGTGGAATCTTATGAATATATGACTCTTTATGCCAGCCAGGGTTAATCTATTACTATTCTAAATGGGGGCACTTGAATTGATTTCTCGTAGCTGACTGGATTTTCAATTCCGAATCTAACTTGAACTGTTAAAAGCAATTGCAAGGATTTGGCAAAAATCTCTCCACCTCCACTTTAATTTCCCAACTCCCAGACGGTTACTAATTCCACTTTCCGCATCTTTTACAACTCCCAGATCAACTACACCGCATTAGCCATCACCGAATTCATTAAGATGCTTTTTTACTCCAACGTTTCATCAAGCCAGTAAACTTCTTTCGTATGCTTACTTACCTCTCTCTTCCCAGATTCCTTTTCAAATTCCTACATCCATACATTCCTTTTATTTTCCCAAGTTTTCTTACCTATCTTTTTCTTATTGTATAAGTGGAAATTAGTGAACAGTTCAATTTATAGACTGTTTACTGTTTTTTATTAAACATAAAATTTTTTAATGAGCAAAGTTCATTCTCATAAAATTTTTAAACTGTAAGGTTCTTTTGGGATAAAAATACCCTAAAACAAATAAATTTATCTTTATTTTTTTAAAAACATGTACAAAGAATATAGATAAATTTATTTATTTTTATTAAAAACAAATGTAAAGAACGCATATAATTTTATCTGTCTTATTAAAAATACGTGTAAAGAACACAAATAAATTTATCTGTGCCTTTTCAAAACATGTATAAAAAACACAAATACATTTATCTGTCTTTTATTAAAAGTACGAATAAAAAATATAGATAAATTTATCTGTCTTATTAAAAATACTTATAAAGAATAGAGATAAATTTATTTGTGTCTTTTCAAAATATGTATAAAGAATACATAAATTTATATGTCTTTTATTAAATGCACGTGTAAAGAACACATAAATTTATCTGTCGTATTGAAAGTATGTATAAAGAGTATAGATAAATTTATCTGTTTGCATTTTTTGTGTTGATATACAAACAGATAAATTTATCTATTATGCATATTGCATAAGTAAGTAAATTTATCTGTCTGTATATTAAATAGATAAATATCAAATAGATAAATTTATCTGTTATGCAAAATAAATAAATTTATCTGTTTGTAAGGTATTTTTGAGAGAAATTACGTAATTAGATCTTGCGCGTTAAAATTTATTTTTTTGAACTTTTGACTGAAATCCCCTTGTATAAATATATTTATATAGTTTTGCCTATTATTGCATTTTGAGTTTTTTGTGTACAAATTCTTAATTTAATGATTTTTTTAGAGCTAATGCATTAACTTTGCTTTCATCGAAAAAAACTACTGCATGATTAGTTGCAACGGTTGACATCTATCTCAATCAAATAGTCAATATTCAGTTTAAATTTGTTTGGGCTAAATTTTGAATTTTTTGCTTATTTTTGTTTTTTCTTTTTAGAATTTTTTTTTCATATTTTAACTAATTTTTTGCTTTTTCAAATCGTCTTTAATGAGATGAGCCCAAAAGATAAAAGAAAATATCAAAAGTCGAAAAAAGTTAGCTAGAAACGAAAATAAGTAACATAGATGAGCCCAAACCACGCATATTATTATGTTTTTGCTTATTTATTCTTGTTTCTTAACTGTTTTGTGGATTAAATATTTGTTTTCATTGACACAAGTGGTTTTAGAGCTTTGGATTAGTTGTTTAATTGGTTGGTTGCGATAAAGACGACGAAAATCAAGAGGCCAAGAAATTTAATAGAAAGAACTACTTCTATTTGTGGCAGCAATTTATGAGGGAATTGTTGATCCAACAAGGTCACCAAGGCATTACTCGACAAAGCAAAGAATTTAGAAAAGATGATTGACGATGATTGGGAGGAATTTGATGTCAGAGTTGCGAGTGCAATTCACTTGAATCAGAGGGACGATGTTATTCACAATATGATCGACGTAAAGACGACGTAAGAAATCTAGAGGTTAGAAAGTCATTGTTTTTAGTATGCTTATCACACAAATATCAGGTTCAATGAAAAGTCGATGATGAGGATAAGACTATACTTTTTTTAGCATTACTTCTGACATCCTAATTCCTATGATCGTCTTGTGACGACGCCAATGTACAGGAACGAGACTCTAAAACTGGAAGAGGTGATCGTTGTTCTCAAACCACAAGAAAAGATGAAAAAGGATGATGAAACGGTTGCAAAAGGGTTGATTGTGACTATGCTAAAGTCGAGTCGGGAAAGGAGTAAATCAAAGGAGAAGGATTCTACTAGAGGAAGATCTTAGCCTAAGTCACTTGCAAAACAAAATGGAGGGCTTCTACTGCCAAAAAAATTGATCATTACAAGAACCAATATAAAGAATTATAAAAGCACATGGTGGAGAAGGAAACGAAGCTGCCTAAGTCTATTAGTTTTGTAGAGGAAAAATCAGACAATGAGGTAGAAGTAGATTTGATTTCAATATCTCCTAGTTGTAATTTTTTTATTTAAATTCTAGATATTAGATTCTAGTTGCTCTAATTATATGTCTCTAACTAAGAGTGGTTTGGTACGCATTAGTCCTAATATAGTCGTATGATTCTAATGGAAAATATTGTGCAGCTTGTAAATCTATTGAGATTGGTACAGTAAAAATTAAGATATTTGATAGAATTGTGAGGATTTGGGGAAATGTCGGACATATTTCAAAGCTAAAGAAAAATCTGACTTCTTTATGGGCTTTGGACTCTTTGTGTTGTGGCTACACAATAAAAGGTGAAGCAACGAAGATCTGCAAATAAGCAATAATGATGACGAAAGGATAGAAAGTTGGGAAACTTATACAGACTGATTGGGAACATGGTGCTAGGTGGAGTTGCACTTACTATATTAACATAGTCTAGCACGGATAACACAAAACTCTGACATATGCAGCTTAGTAATATTGGCAAGCATGGCATGTTGGAGCTTCATAAGAAAGGGCTACTAAAAGGTGTGAAGACGTGGAAGATGGAATTCTACAACTGTTTCCTATATGGGAAGCAACACAGAGCCAGTTTCAAGATAGAAAGTCATATAAGTAAAAGGGTTCTTAACTTTGTTCATTAAAAAGTTTAGAGGATAGTATTGATGACTATTTAAGGAATGTATGGAGCTATTCTCTTAAGCATAAGTCTCAAAAACACATGTTGAGAATCATATATGGAAAAAGATAAAATAACTTAGAACGAACAATGGGACAGAGTATAGAGATAGAGAGTTTATGGCATTTTGTGAGTGTAAGGGGGTCACATGTCACTTCATCACTAGGGGAACCCCATAGCAAATTGTGTTAGAGGGAATGGACAAAATAATGCGAAAAAGCCTAGATGCATGTGGTTGAATACAAGATTGCCAAAGAAAATTTGGGTAGAAGCAGTCAAGGTGACACGATTCATCATCATCATCATCATCATCTTATTTTCATCATTAGTTATTAATTTCAAAATTTTAGAAGAGGTTTGGTTAGGTAAACCCATTGATTTGTTAAATTTTGAGAATCTTTAGTTGTCCTGCTTATATGAATGTGCATGATGAAGAGCGGTCTAAGTCGGATCCAAAGTGAAGAAAGTGCATCTTTCTTGGCTATAAAAGTGGCTTGAATGGTTATTGGCTATGCGACCAATTGCCAAAAAGAAAGTGATTATTAGAGACGCTGTCTTTGATGAGGCATTCACGTTGAATCAAAATGAAGGAGAATCAGTCGATGATGATGCCAATAAAAAAGCAATAGTTGATGTGGAGCTCGACGAGAATTGTTCACTTTGAATCGTTGTTTACCTAATGATTCAAGTGATGGTGGTACAAACTATTGGCAACAACAGGAACAGGAAGAACATCCTATACAGTTGCTAAAGGCAGGCAGAAGTGGACCAACAAAACACCAATAAAGTACGACTTTGAGATTGCGGTTAGTTTTATGCTAGTAATTGGTAATAGAGATTCATTGTCTTACAAGGAAGCTACAAACAATGCTGACAGAGATAAGTGGATGGTGGTTATGTCAAAAGAGATGGAGTCACTATAGAAAAATAATACTTAGGGATTTGTAAAAATGCAGAATAAGAAAACTATTGGCTGCAAGTGGGTATACAGAAGAAAGTAAGATATATTAGAAAAGGAGGGTCACAAGTACAAGGCTATGCTTGTTTAAAAAAAAGTATAAGGCTATGGTAATGGCTAAGGGTTACTAACAAAAGGATGGAGTAGACTACGATGAAATCATTTCACCACTTAAAAAGCATATTGCAATGAGCTATCATAAGATCAGGGAGTGGCTAGCGAACTTGTATGGACTTGTTTCACGCCCATTCTTGTTGATGATTAGAAAGGGTGGAGCATCTATTTCCGTGAAAGAAGTGCAAGTTAAGGTGTCTAACAGTTCTTCTAGATGGTCCGAGAAAAATCGAGTTGATGTAAAGAGTGTCAAGTTTATCTTAACTTTTTCCTATTAGGGACTTCTATCTAGACAGGGCCCTTGGGGCGTCTGGACAGGTTTAGACAAAGATCTGAGTTTTGGTTTTAGAGTTTTTTGACTGGACAGAGCCGTTGGGATGTTAGAACGATTTTGAGAAATGGGTGCCAAATCCTCTCCGCCGAGTTCTCTTCAATTTCATTTGACTCCTTATATTGATTATCCTCACCTTTACTATCATCGTTCTATGTCACAGTAAAACTCTTATTTTTTAAAGACCTTTTTATTAGCATAATCTGTGACGTCCCGGCTTTCGGGCACGTCGGGACATCCATAAGTAATAAAATAAGGTTACTCTAGTGATTCATGCATAGATATTCATTATAATAATACATCATTGAGTTTTGAACGCTACCAAAAAATACGTAAGCGTTACAGTTTCGCAAAGGAGATTACAAAAATTACAAAAGAACAGTCAAAACTGATAAGAAAGAAACAAAAAGAACAAAGCTCTTCATTTATGCCTCGTCGGGATTTGCTTGCTCTGTGAACTCACCCTGATCTGTGTATTCTTCTTGGTAGAGAATGCCTTCCTTGAGAACTCGTTCCTCTTCCCATGTAACATGAAGCCATGAGCCAAAACTCAGAAGAAAACTCTCCAAACCCACTAACCAAACTCATGGCACAAAATCACTAAAATGCATTTCATATAACACTTTAAGCATTTATATATCAAGGATATAGGCAAATTTGAAAAATATAAATATATTAAGAAGGTAAGTATAAAACAACTAATCATGCGTGAGATGTAATAACAAATGCAATGCAAGTGCCCAACCTAACCATACTCTAAGAATAGAAACATGAATTTCACGCCGGGAATTACAAAAGTAAACTTTTGGACCATTGAACACTAAGCCATCATACGGTGCCTCGTTGTGAATAACAACCACGTCACCCGGTTAAATACCGTAATTGTTTTATTCAATCACAATGGTGTGGGATTGGAGGACTTATTGCCGTTGACCCCGGACTTATTGTCGTTGCCCATATCACTGAATCAGCACACCCTCAAGACCCGTGATGCCATCGCTTAATGTCAACCCAAAGTCTAAAGCACCTGACTTAGAATGCTAGCAACAAACCCTTGGTGCCCAATAACTTCTCATCATAATCACTTTCCATAAACCGGGGAATTCATCCCAAAAACATTTCACAAATACCAGCACACCAAGGTCGCCCTAGACCCATAATCAAAGGGGTGATAACTCCAAAATACTCCCATTCCCATGATAACACAAAGGTACGAACTTGTACAAGATATACCCCAACATGCTTTGAGTGCAATATAACAATAATGCCCATGATATTACAACGGCAAGATGTATTACCCAACATAGCATGAGGAATAAGCATTTAGAGCATGTGGTACAAGTACTTAAAGCATAAGGTACAACAACTTAAAGCATATGGTACAACATTAAAAAACATGGTCCTAATCTCATGGCAAGGTTATTTTTCATCATATAATGGCATTAAATTATTATTAACATATTTTACATCAAATAAATCATGTAAATCATTTCAAACAATAAGAGCATGCTTCACCAAACACTTCACACTTAACTAGGTAGCTTTCATCTACTTATTTGTAAATTGCAGCAACTTTTTAAGGTACTTATACTTAGACTTAGCTTCTGGTTTTTGGTTACAAACTAGATAAAAATATTCTTTACAACTTTCATGAAGAATACCCTCGGATGGTCCCCCAAAAGGTTTATGCATTTTTTGTTGAAATCAGATTCTACTGAACCTTTTATAACTGACTGAACCCATTTTGTAAAATGACCACAATCTTTAACTTGTTCCAAACAACAAGTCTTAGCACTAAATATGAAACTTGTAGGGAACACACTAAACTAGAACATATCCAAATAGCAGATCCATAACCCTTGAATTGATGCCCTAAAACCAAGACCAACGGAGGCCCAAATTTTGTACTTTTCTCTTAAAAGTTCTGAATTGTTTTCTCTTAAATGAAATAAATGACCTATTTACCTTAGGATATGACCTTAGTATTAAACATAAATATTGTAGAAAATATGTTTATCTAATTGATGTCAAAAAATTAGAACTTAACTCCATGTTTAGGTACCCCAAAATACTAATATACTTTTTAATTTGACTCTTGAATATTTACCCTAATTTAGTTAAGTGTATAGTGGCATGTTATATTGTGGGATTTAAAATATAAATTTTAATTAAATTATGTTGGATGATTTGTGTAAGAAAATTATTATTTAATGATTAGAATCCATACCGTTAAGTTGAATCCATGGCTTGTGAATTATAGCTTGTGTTTTATATACTTGTACTTCATACTTTAATGAGTTGTACCATGAGCTACACCTTACTTAGATGCCATGCTATAAATAGTTGTACATCAGATGAATATTGTACATCATAGGCATTACCACATCTACATTTTGGCTTATTGGAGTCCTTTCTGTATCTAGCATTGTGGGTTAGAATATGTTGAAATTGTTCTTTTTCTCGGCACCTAGTATAGGGTGTCCCTAGTAGCTATTTTTGTAACTATTGTTGGATATATTTCCTCTGAGCACCTCGAGTGTGTCCCCGGTGTTTAAAAAGAAAGATTTGTTATTTATAAATTTTGTTGGGCACTACGGGTTCGTCACTAGCATTCTAGTATTGGTAATTTAGATTTTAGGTTGATACCAAATGAGTATCCTGGTCTTTATGTGGGTAACCCTATGATATGTCCATCACGGCAATAACAATAAGCCCCATCACGGCGATGACAATAAGTCCCTGATGCAATGATAATAAAGTTCCATCACGGTGATGACAATAAGTCCTTGATGCAATAACAATTAAGTCCCATCACGTTAATATTAATAAGTCCCTGAGTGGCACTCGACCCCTTGCCATTGCTATTTAGCAATAAAATAGCTGTGGCATGAAGCTCAGCGATGAATTTACTATTTACAACGAGGCAATGATAGGTTTGGTGATCAATTACCCATAAAGTTTACTCTGGAGATTCTCGACGTGGAACTCCTATTGTTATTTTTGAATAAATGTTGGGTTGGGTACTTGCATCACATCTATTGCATCACATACATGTACACTTGTTCATATATATTCTTACCATGCTATAATTGTAAAATTTGTTTGTCTCATTGACTTTAAATTGTACTGGGTGTTATATGATATGCGTTGTAGAATATTTTGTTGTGAGTTTAGTTAGAAGGTTTAGGGAGATTTTTTTCTGGGCTATGACTCATGGCATTCGTGTCACAGTTGAGTATGAAGGGTTCTTTTAGAAAGTTAGCCCCAAAGAAGAAGACGGAATTGAAGAACAGAGTGAGTGGCAGGAGCCAGCGAACCCCGAC
>JAULJZ010000021.1:3335373-3380949 GCA_032270985.1 Heliamphora pulchella | reverse complement strand
TTTATCCCTTTTGATTATTTTCATAACTCTCTCTCTCTCTCTCTCTCTCCTTTCTACTTCTTTCTTCACACTCTAAATTCCTTGTTACAAATCAAATTGGTATCAGAGCAATCCGATCCAACCCCAAAACATAGTCACTAATTATTATTTTTGTTGGAGGCCGCGGGAGGGGGTGGATGATATTATATAAGGCAGTTTTGCTGTAGACTCCTGATGCTCTTTTTGTACTCTTCATACAATTGAGTATTAATGTGGGTTATTTTCTGAAGTAGCCTCGACTTTTTGTGAGAATTTCTTCAATTTCTGTGTGCCTGCAAGAGAGAGAGAGATACTTGTCAACAAGCTTTATTCTTTGGGTTCTATGAGATTTCTGTTAGAGAATCCAGTGTACTTTCTACCATCCCCTTGCCATTGTCGCATCCCTCAAACCATTCCTTCAATCTACTATTCTGGTCTATTGGATGTATGGACAGTCTTCTTCAATGGTGGTTTTCTGGACTTTAAATACATTGTGTATTTATAGTCGTCGGTTCTTACATTTCGATTTGTTGGTTAGACACAGTTTAAATGTTACATCTTTAATCATTTTTACTAATTTACATGGTGTATTACTAGTTGGAGATGTTTGGCTGTTTTCTAGAATGTGATTGCTTTTTCCATATTAGTTGACTTTTATACTTGTGCAAATGCATAAAATCTGACATGCTGTCATTGTGAAATGTATTTTATTTTCACATTATTCATCAGTAAACACCGGCACAGTGCAATCAACAACAGATCGAGTAGTAACTTCATCGAGCTTGACTATAAGTTCTGAGGGGTTGCCAGTCTTGGATGCATTGACTATTATAACTCGCTCAATACATAATTGCAGAGTTTTTGGCTACTATGGTGGGATTCAAAAACTTACAGCACTAATGAAAGGTAAAAGTAAAACAATCAGCTTGGTGCTTATAATTTACTCTTTGTTCATTTACTAAAATGTTGATTGGTATTATTTTAGCGATGCTTTTTCTTGTTTTCTAGTTGATATATGACGTCAAATTTCTTGTTGTATGTATGGATGTTTTGTTCCATCCGTCCAACTTTTCGATCATAAATCCCAATATAGTTCAATATCTTTGTTAGCCACTTCATCTATGTACTCTTAGCTTTTAGTATACTTTATTATCATATCCTTTACCTACTTTTGATGGCTTCTTCTGATGATAAAGTTACTGTCTTTTATTAACTATATGTTTTTCTTCTTCTTTAATCTTTTGTGGGCTTTCTTTCTTTTCTTTCTTTTTTCCTTTTTTTTCTAAAGGTTCATAGTCTTAGTAATCAGATTATCTAGTTCGCATTACCTTGTTGAATTCTTAGATTTGGGCCAATGGTTTTTGGCAAGGATCCTCTTCTCACGTACTTCCTGTACAAAAATATTCGTGCTTATAGCGAGTTGGTTGCTAGGATCCATGTTTTTCCATTCAACTCAGGACAACCTCCACTTTCTAATGCAAAAACACGGCCATCTTATCTATCCCTTGAGGCAAGCTAACTCAGAGTTACTGGATCTTGTATGAGATAAATATTCGGTTTCATAATTTCAATATTGCTCACATTGTAGGGTGGCTGTCATTTTTCATTGTACCTTTTAGTTTAGTATGGAGATAATATTCTGAATGTGTAATTATATTGTTATAATCCTTTTCATTTTTTTACTAATTTACTTATTAGCTTTTTGTTTTTGCATGGAAGCATACTATCCTTAGGAGGTTGATGCTTAGCATTTTAATATTGTGATTTTTTTTCCAGCTGCCGTTGTCCAGCTCAAAACAATCACTGGCGCACTTTCTGCTGATGAAAATTTATCAAGTTTTATGTTAGAGAAGATCAGAATTTTGCAACAATTGCTTTTATATATAGTGACAATTGTATGCAGCTTCATTATCCAACATTCAGATGTATATGAAAAGGCTCAGTTGCACAACAGTAACTTGGAGTTTTCTGTTTCAAGGAGTGGTGCAACTTCAATTGATCCTTCTGCTAGTTTGAACAATCCCCTTTCTGAAACAAGGCTACATTGGCATCAGAAGGCGGTTGTGTTGGTGATGGAAGCTGGTGGTCTTAATTGGTTAGTAGGTAAGGTAGGGAATTTTAGATTTTGTTGTCAATGCCTGAGCTTTTAGGTGTGTGTTGGATTAGATATTTCATTTTGGGGGCAGAATGTTCCATTATTAAAATGTGAGATGCATACTGCTATGATCTTTTCCCATTATGCTCCTTTTGGAATGCCAATCCCTTATAACGTCTTGTTTAACTTTGGCACTTTTGTCTCAGCCTAGTGTGCTGCACCTATTCAATATTGCAAAAAATTCAACCATTCATATCTTAGATCTAGCCTGTAAAGCTACCAAAACAATTTTACACCTACAAGCTGCTTCAGAACTATTTGGTAGTTTGATCCTACGTATCCATACTACCAATGAGTTACAGATTCACCACACCATTTAATTGTCTGCTTTTGTGTACTTGTAGTCTTCTAGACACTCCAATTTGACTGGCCATCAGACTTGGGCAGTCTTTGGACACTCCCAATGATGATATCTCACAAGTTCAACTCCAAACTAATTCTTGATTGATCACAAGCATAGAGAAACCTAATTTCTTTACTTTAATCCTCACTTAATCCTTAGAAATGTCCTTAAACCTTCATTGATCCTTTTGAAGGGTTCTCAAGCCTTGAAATTGGCAAGAATGAGGAGAAATGTGCAAAATGACCAAGGTGTCCCCGGTGACATACAAAACTTTGTTGTCAACCCATTTTTCTTGGGTAAAATTCTCGCTTTTGTCAAAATTGGTTTCACTATGTTTTAGTACTTCAAAATATGTTTTCAATTGGGATGGCAAGTTTTCCCGCCCCAGCATCCCTTGTCCCTTTTTTACAGGTTGTCTTTGCCTCGAAAAGAAGTGACGGGTTGGGGGTGGGGATGGGACTTGCTTCCCCCATCCGTCTCGATTATAATTCTTGAATATATTTATATATAAATACCTATAAAAAGTTTATTTTTAAAAATATAATAAAACTAGGTTATACAAAAATTGTTCTATATTTTAATTTTAAATTTCCTTCTTTTTAATTATAATCATTCATCAAATATTGTTTTCTTTTTTATCATGTACTCTCTTAATCTCACTAATATTATCGTCTCTTAAAGTTAACAAATATCCCCGCTATAGCCCTGTCCAGCCTTTGCCACTTACCTCACCCCGCCCTGACTCAATACGATACAAAGAGGGCACCATAATATCATATCTGCGCCCCCACCCCACCCCATTATCATTCCTAGTTTTCAAGCATGTAAAATGGGTATTGACCCAATTTTAAGCATAAGCGCTATGTCCATTTTATGAAAATGACATGTTTTTTGACATACTTAGTGTACAACACTCATAGATTTAAACGTCTAAAAAAATTGTGTAACCAAGTAGCTTGGGATTGAAAGTCAACTCAAATAACTTTTCAACAATACACAGCAATCGCAAATCCGAGTTTGGACCAAGCAGTGGTGAGCACACGAAGCAATCCCAATGCGGCGGCCGCACTTGCAACATTGCGGCTGCAAACTTCAATATTGTGGCCAACACTTCAAAGGTTGCAGTTGCAACCTTGTGAAACCTCAAAAGGTGGTGGCCTTAAGTTTTTATTCCAACAAGTTGGTGGCATCAACGTTTGTGACATGGTGGCTGCAAACTTCTTCTTGAGGGAAGTTGTTCTACAGATTTTGTGATTTTCTTGGTAAATCTTGTTTTGAGAACTTCTACAACCTGAGATTCAGTGAAGATGCAATCTAAATTGTTTCTCAAGTCTCTTTTGCCAATAAATGCATCCCATCTCCTCTTGAAAAGGATCTCTTCCTCTAATACGTTGCTATGCTGCCAGGTTGAACACCCACCACTGCAGTCTCTTTATATTCACGACCCAGATTTCTTGCACCTTGGTTTGACCCTTCTAAACCTCTGGTTTTGTAGTTTACTTGCTTTGGTGCTTTGTTCCTCCATGCTTGCATGACAGGTTGTTGTATTTTTAGGGAGTATGACTAGGTATAAGAGTTTCACTTGCACGAACATTATTCCTGCATGCTAGATTGTGCTCTTTATCTTCTTAAAAGCATGTTTTGTTATGGAAAAGCCTGCTGGAAGTTCCTCATTTGTGCCGTTTCTTGGGGCTTTATATAATATATGAGGATTGATTGATGTTTTATGAAATAGATAGCATACTTAGGGTTTGTTCGCTTTGTTTCTATCTTTTCAAGCATGTTTTGGTAATAAAATAGCTTCTTGATTTTTCGTCTGCATGCTTATTCATGGTTTAATGTGTATTATGTTATGGTTTTGTTTATTTATTTTTTATTATAATGCTGGGAAGTGTTGAGTTACATCCACTCCCTATTTCTCTTTGTGTGTTGATCATTCTTTTCTTTGCTTGCTTGTATGTGATTGTATGCTGAAGATGGATGTAGTAAGTTTTCTTAAGGTGCACTTTCCTTTCCCTCAAAAGTCAAAAACTGCTTCTTTTTGGTAAATCAGCTTTCTTCAAGTAAAATCTCGTTATGGAAGCTTTTCTAAATCAGTTTTGCAAAGTTTTCTAAATCATATTTACTAACACTCGGTTATATAATGTTTCCAAAATCAATATTGGAAGGTTTCCTAATTCATTTTGGAAAGTCTCGTCTTTGGAAAGTTCTACTTTCGGGAAGTTTTATTTTTAGGAAGTTCCTTAAAACAACTTCGTGAAATTTCTTAAATCAATTTGGAAAGTGCAACTAAGGAAAATTACCTAATTTATCTTAGGCATATAGATCTTCTTCTTTGTTTGCTTATTGCTTATTGCTTATTTTCTTCCCATGTTCTCTCTTGCTTTGTTTTGATTTGTTATCTTTTTTGGAATTTAAATATAAACCTTGAACAATGATTATAGGCCAACCTTTGGCTGGACAAGAGAGGGTGCCTAACACCTTCCTTGTCTTGTACTTTACCCCTCAAACTAGTTATCTATTTAGCTTAGCTTTTTTTTGAAGGTTTTTTCCTTAAAAGCCTCTTAAAAAACCTACTTGTTTGGCCTCCCAGTATAATTAATTGACTTTTTCCACATCTACTTTTTTTTTTTTTTTAAAATGCCAAAAAATCTACCAAAAAAGCTAGGCCAAACACACGCTAGGTTCTCTAGTGACGAAGGGACTAGGGTCTTGAAATGGAGTCATCTGGTTTCTTGAAATGGAGTCATGTAATCAATTGACTTTTTCCACATCAACTTTTTTTTAAAAAAAAGCCAAAACGCCTATTAAAAAAAGCTAGGCCAAAGACAGGCTAGGTTCTCTAGGGACGAAGGGACTAGGGTCTTGAAATGGAGTCATGTGGTTTCTTGGTTCTCGAAAAAATCAAGTGGCGGCTCCTTCAACTTTTATGACCTGTATTGTATGAACTTGTGGGAGATCAGTTATTGCCTTTTGGCACGTGGGTTCTAAATTTTGGTTATATGATACATATTGGTGGTAGTCGGCTATTCGGATGTGGGTACTTAACAACAACTATGAACTGGATCCTCCTACTTGGGTGACGAATCCATTTTCAAACCTCGATCCTGTGCTCCAAAGTAAAAATTCTGGAAGAACCTTGCTCCCACCGAGAAGAATCATGCTCCCAATTAGTATGGAACCTCTCAAACATGTAAATCCCCAAAAAACGAAAGAAAACCACAAAGTAAATGTATGGAATTCATAAGATTATAGAATAAAATTAACTAAAATGTATTTTTTTCCTTTGTAATTACATAATATTATTTATGCATACAAAACATAATTTGTATTTGACACTAATCTACAATATGTATTATGAGCATTGCCATGGAAACACTTTGTTAACTTTCTCCAGAAGTCATCAGTTTCTTCCTTACTGATAAAACAAGTATTGTTAGGTTATTCCAATTTTGTTGGATGGCTTTTTCCTCTATGATATCCCTTTTTGCTTTGGCTGCATTGGTACTGTTTTATTTGTGTGTAATTTTTTCTCCCTAACCTACCATCTAGTTTGGCTTTGGGTCTAACTTCTTCTATACTTGTTTGTGATTATTAGGGCTTTGCCATTTGGAAAGTCTCTACCTTCCATTATACTTCTTCCTTCAAAATATTTAACTGATGAACTTAAGTTAATAGAATAGATTTTTCCTGTTGTTTGACAGAAGGAGAGAAGGTAGAAAGGCTTATTTGTGGCAAATAGAGTGTTGTATTGTCATCAGATTTAAGTAGATCAAGAACTTGGAAAAATTCAATTGGGAAATTTGACTGTAAGTAGCTATGATTATAAAGTAAATTCTTGATATATTTGAACTCTTGGGGAAGTTCAAATGCTGGATTCATCTTTGTGAAGTTTGTTATAGCTCTCTCCACTGCCATAGAAAAGTGCTTTGAGTGAATGCAAAAACCATGTGGAGATATGATCTGACTTTGCTGGTCTTTTACTGTTCAAATAAATTAATGATGTCGACCATCTAGTTTGCTTTGCACCATATGTGTGTGCTTGCCATGATTCATGAATAAGGGTTAGGACCTCAAACATTGGATAACTACCAACATAGTACAGACAACGATTTTTGAATTTGAAAGTATAACATGGAACTTGTGAGATGTTGGTTTTATTCTTTAATTAGAACATATGATGGTTTTTGCATCTGGATTACATTAATCTTTCTTGTATAGCATGCATCCTTTTTTCAGTCATTCAAAAACATTCACAGAACTTGATTGTGTTTCAGAGCTGTTGCGAGTGATGAGGCGGTTGAGTATGAAAGAACAGTGGATTGATACATCACTCCAGTATTTGACTTTGAGAGCTCTTCTATCAGCATTAGCTGATAATCCACGAGGTCAAAATCATTTTAGAAGTATTGGAGGACTTGAAGTTCTGTTAGATGGACTGGGATTGCATTCAGATAATGCTAGGAGATCAAGAAATCCCTCTTTTTCTGATAAAGAATGGTAATTTATTTTAAGTGTTTATCCACCTTTGCTTGTTTTTCTAGTTCTCTGTTTTTTTCACTTTTATAGTCTTTAGGTTAATTGCAAAGGTTGCTAAAATTCTGTTCAAGCAAGCTCCACCAGTTAATCTCATTAATATGTAACATATGCCCCCATTTTTTTTTTTATCAATGTAGTTCACACTAATATTTGAGCCTTTGTTTGGTTAAGTAAAGAACTAGGGAAGATTATGCAAAATGCTTGAAATTTTTTGAATTCCCTTATAGAGCATTTTAGCAGTCTCCTTTCCTTTCTTTGACTGCAAGATCCCAACATATATAGGAGAAACCAATCAACTTGTCAAACTTGGTACAATATTTTTACAATAATTTTCAGATAGTGTTGATACTAGTAAGAATTTCTCTGTTTGTATCTACTTTTTTTAAGCTGGTTTTTCTTTTCAATTTAGAAGTAACTTGAGTACATTGTTAGCTTAGTATACAAATATAAACACATATGTTACTTTGTTGTTGAGTCGTTGACTCAATGTGTGACTCCTTGTGATCTCAAGGGGATTTGCTTGGATATGTGATGCCTCTAATGCAAACTCCTGTTGTTCCCAGAAGGGGATGGGTAGGTTCTACATTGCATCTGTGATGCTGTTCATCTGGGTTTCTTTCGATTATCCCGTTGCCTACTTTGCGTTAGAAACTGAGGGATAATTTGAAATTATAATTTTTTTTTTCTTCTAATTGCATTCAGTAGAAAATGATACATGAAAATCTTCTTAAAGACATGGATTTCCTGTTTACCTTTTATAAATAGTTGGTTTCAATTAATGAAGCATGGGTTTAGAAATACTTGTCTCATTTTTTTTTTAGGCTCTGTTAATTTCATAAGGGCATTGTCACATTGCTCCTATTATTCTTTTAAAAATATATTTTTAAAGCATTGTTCCAATTTCCAAACCTTTACAAATGGAAACAATTAAGGGGATGGCAAAGAGAGCTTTTGGGGTTGCCAAATATTTCTGCCGTTATGTTTAGATGCCAGAGCGTTAGGATTCGGTTATATTTCATTAACATTCACTACGATGCAGAATTCTAATTTCTATACAGATATCCCAGTCACTTCTGTGGAGGATAATTCTAATTTTGATCCTCTTTCCTAGACTGTAGGCCTTTCTATCTATACAGTAAGAATGAAGCCCCCAGCTGCATAAACTTAAATTTGCCTACCTAAACTTTAACTGGTGTGGCCACAACAATGTGTGTTGTTGTGGTATCTTTTAAGAAAACATAGGGAATGTTTTCTTAGGCATTTTAAGATATGCATTGAGTATCTTTTCTGATATTGTGCTTAACATTTACATAATTCTGTTTTGATGAGCTTCCATTTGCATATTTTACATAGATCTGGAGCTTACAGTTGTGCTTTTTTTCTTTTCTTTTTCCTTCTAATACCATTGGTATTGCCGGGCTCATTATCAAATGCTTCTGTTGCTGGCTCGGATTTCTTTGAATTTTTGATTTTTTAAATGAATCTTAATGATTGTGAAACCAATGAGTTATCCTCTTTGTTATCTCTGCTTGATGATGTTTCTTTGAGAGTTATGGTATTAAATAGAAGGCTTTTTATTCTTTTGTGGAAAGATCTGATGGGTCCTAGTGATTGCTCACTGGCTGCTTTACTGATCAGACTGATTGGAGATTTGAACGCGCTTTTCTATTATAATAGAAAGGTTAGAACTTAGAGAACTCTATCTCTTACGAATTTAAATTTCTAAAAATTGAAGAATGAGCTCTTTTGCTCACCCCTATCTCTAAAGGGACTGTTTTATTTTTATTTTTTAGTTTTCATATAGAGAGAGGTGAGTTGAGGGTAGTCCCCGCTTGACTGATTTCTCAGAATAGTCTTTCTCTCTCTGAAGAGACAAATCTGGGTGGGTAAGAGATATTGACAATGTGTAGTCCTATTCCCATAAAGGTGGAAAGTGACGTTCAAGTGCCAAATTCAAAGAAAAGGTTACATTTAGTGTGTCTGCCCTTTTTCTCGACATGTTACCCCCGACGACATCTGCATCTTCCAGAAGTAATCTTTGATGATTTCCAATTCCTCCCCTGAATAGCTGCCTTTGACTTTGAGCGAGATTGTGAACTATTCATTCATAGGATTAGATTTCTGATAATCCTAACAGGCAATCTTTGAACCTCATTAGTCGATTTGGAATGCATATGCACTCCTATATTGTAGTTAGAGTGCTTGCTTGGGTTATTGCTCATGCAAAGCTTAATATTAATGACATGATTCAGATGAGGAGTTTTAATTGCCATTTATTTCTACAGTGTTGTATCGTGTATAGGGGAAGTGGAAAACATTGACAATTTATTTTCATATGGCCCCGTGTCTATGGGCCTTAGGCACAAATTATTTCACCATACGGAATTTGACCCATGAAGTTGTGTTCAGATGCTTTTGACTGATAATAGGGATTTTAAAAATAACAAAAAGGCTTTCACTCTTCGAGGAGATCTAGGAGAAATGCAACAAAATATGTTATTTGTCTTTGTTTTGGTCCTCAATTACATCCTTTTTTAAGGGGATTCCCTTGTTCTTGATTAGTAGAATTGGATAGCTGAGCGTGGTTTTCAATCTTTAATTTTTATCTTTTTTTTAAGCATATAGCAATCCCGCTCACCCGAAGAGAGAAGGTAGCAGCAGACCCTGTCTTGTGATGCAAATCAGTTCATATTCAACATCGTGGCTTGGTTTGATAGCTACTAGCGCTGGACATGTATGATCAATTTTATTCTTGAAGTAAGACACCACACAAAAGCATGTGTCGAATTGGAACTGGAACCTATGAACCTTGCACCTTTCCCTTTGTGGGTAAAAGAAGACATAAATCAAGCAAATAGGTCCATTTTTATTGATCATATAATTTTTTTTTTGTGTGGATGGAAATTGTCTATGAATGTGCCTTATGACAACGCTTTATGCAGGTCGCCTTAATTGATATGATATCGGACCCATTTGTGATATAATTATTGTAATTGTGAGAATTTGTGTAAATAATACGGGTACTTGCATGTATTTTGGCGTGACTTAATGGGTTATGGGCCATGGGGGTGTAGAGCCTGAGTGCTCTTAGACTCTGTATGTGGGAGGTCTGGGGTGACTTTTGGAGTTGTTTATAACTCATTTTGGGGATTTTGGGTCAAATACATAATCGAGTTTGCCAAGAGGGGGAGTAAGGAGCTATTATTCTTGGGTTAGGTTCGTAATTTCTCAAAACTTGATTTTTGTACATAATGGCTTTTCCTAGAAGCCTCATTCTCTCCCACCTCTCTCTCTACTCTTCATCTTCTCTTTCTATATCTCTCATTTGAAAATCCTAGAGCTTCAAGGTTATATACGGAGGCTCTTATTTCCAATTCTCACGAAATTGAAGAAGAGAATTGTGATCTACACTCTGAGGGCTTCTATTTGATAGCAAACAAAGTAAGAAATATTATTACTGCATAATCATCAAAGAGGTACTAGTAATGATAAAATTATATGGTATAAGAAAAAAAAAACCTAATTAGTCTTAAATAACTAAGCTACCCGTTAGATAACAAATAAATAACAAAATAATCAAAAATAATACACTTTCACATACCCCTCAAACTCATGATGCGTGGCCGATGAGCAGTGAGAGTTTGCCAAGTAAAAACCAAAAACGAGCTGAAGTGTGAGTGTTGGTGAAGAGATTGGAAAGCTGCAACGACAATGAGATGAAGGGAGATAAATTGTACTAAGCTGAAGATGCTGACGAACAAAGTGAGAATCAGTCTCTATTTGTTTTGTACGTTCATGGAAGACGAGTTATGAGTTATTTGAATCGCACTCTTATTATCACAATAGAGATAAGTAGGAGAAGAGAGAGAAACATCCAAATCAGAGAGGAGCTAGCTGAGCCCAACAATATCAGCAGTAGCATGAGCCATAACACGATATTCAACTTCAGTAGTAGAATGAGCAATAACAGACTGTTTCTTACTTTTTCAAAAAATGAGAGTCACTAAAAAATACATAAAAGCCAGTAGTAGACTTGCGATCAAATACATCACCAATCCAATTAACATCAACATAAGCTCGTAGAGTCAATGATGAAGACGAAGACAAGAATAGGCTTTGAAAAATAGTATCATGAACATAATGTAGAATGCGAAGCAGAACTGCCCAATGAGTGGAGCGAGGAGTGAGGAGCGGAGACAAATTGACTCACTACATGAACGACATACGCAATGTCAGGATGAGTTACAGTAAGATAGACTAAACACCCAACTAGTTCTCGATAGACAGGGGGATCCTCAAGAAGAACACCATCAGAAATAGAGAACTTAGCATGTAACTTAGTGGGAGTATCCACAACCTTATCATTGATAGCAAAGATAAAAGTATTATTGCTATACAAAATCTTGAATTACAATGAAAGAATACATCAAATATATAGGCTATAGAAATCATAATAATGGTAATAGATTAACTAAGAAACTAAATCATAATAATGTAAAAATATCAACAATAATGATAATATATTATGACAATCCTAATATTGGGAAAGTATCCCAATAATATATTCTCACACCCCTCTCAAGCTCATGATGTGAGCCCAGAGAGCACCGAGAATTTGTTCAGCAAGAAACGAAAGCGAGCCACAGTGTGAGTCTTGGTGAAGAAATTGGAAAGCTGCAAGGTAGACGAAACAAATGGCAAAGAGATAGTGCCGAACTGAAGATGGTGATGAACAAAGTGACAATCAATCTCAATATGTTTGGTACGCTTATGAAACTCAGAATTATGAGCAATTTGGATTGCACTGTTATTGTCACAGTATAAGGAGGTAGGAGACGTAGAAGGCACACCCAGATCAGAGAAGCCACCAAAGCCAAACAATTTCAGCAGTTGCATGGGCCATTACACAATATTTAGCCTCAACAGTGGAGCGTGCGATCACAGACTGTTTCTTGCTTTTCCTTGAAATTAGAGAATCACCGAAAAAGATACAAACTAGTGGTGGACTTTCTATTAGAGACATTACCAGCTTAATTAGCATCGACATATGCCTAAAGAGTCCGCGAGGAGGTGGATGATAACAATAAATTCTGAAAGATAGTGTGCCAAACATAGCAAATGATCCGGAGTAAAGTTGCCTAGTGAGGAGAGCGTGGAGTCGACACAAACTGACTGATAACATGAACAACATAAACGATATCAGGTCGTGTCATTGTGAGTAAACCAAGCACCCAACTAACTCCCGATAAAATGAAGGGTCCTCAAGTGGCACACAATCAGCAGAAGAAAACTTTGCATGCAGTTTAATGGGAGTGTCAACAATTTTATCATCGGTTAGGTGTGCACAGTGAATAATCTCATGAGCATACTTAATCTGAGAGAGAAGATAGCCTTGTGGAGAGGTAGCCACCTCAATACCAAGAAAATACCGAAGTGAGCTCAGGTCTTTTATCTCAAACTCCTGAAAGAGATGCTGCTTGACCGCATAGATATTAGCAGTGTCAGAACCAATAATGATCATATCATCCACATATAAGAGCAGGGTCACAATACCAGCAGAGGTATGACGGATAAACATGGCTGAATCATTTGCGCTGGGATGAAAACCAATCTGGAAAACAGTAGACTGGAAACGATCATACCAGGCTCGAGGAGATTGTTTGAGATCATAGAGTGCACGATGAAAGGGACAAACCAAGCTTGGGGGATGAGATAGACCCGGAGGGGGCCACATATAAACTTCCTCATTGAGATGGCCATTGAGAAATGCATTCTTGACATCCAACTGAAACAGAGGCCAGTGACGGACGGTAGCGACATAGATAAGGGTACGAACAGTGGCCATTTTAGCCACAGGAGCAAAGATCTCCTCATAATCAACACCGTATTCCTGAGAGAAGCCTTTGGCAACCAAACGAACTTTGTAACGCTTTAAAGAGCCATCAGTGAGTTTTAACTTTATATATCCACTTATACCTAATGAGATTCTTACCTATAGGCAATGGAACAAGCTCCCAAATACCATTTTTTTGAAGAGTAGACAATTCCTTAGACAGGGCATTAACCAAATTGGGATCAGTAATGCTTCCTTATAAGATTGAGGCTTAAAATAAGCATGAAGAGATGTTAAAAAAGCACGATAGGATGGAGAGAAACATGTATGTGAGAAACCAAGTTTTACTGGAGATGTACAGCGCAAAGGATAGCGACGGTCAGGAGGATCGGATGCCGAAGAATCAGTAGAAGCAGGATCCGAGCTGGCAGGCAATAGGGAGAAGAGGTAACTATTTGACGAGAGTCGATTAAGTGGAAAAAAGAAGGTAGAGGAGGGTGGGATGAGGGAGGTAGCTGATTAACATCAAGATTAGAGACGAACTAGTCAGAAGACGCATCGAGAGGAAAAGAATCTAGAAAAATCAAGTCATCCTTGGTGACAGGAGCATACTTGGGAGGAAGATTAAAATAGAAGAGACGCTTGAGAAACATGACATGATGCGAGACATACAGATGCTTGGAGACAGGATCAGAACACCGATATCTTTTTTGTTGAAGACCATATCCTAAGAAAGACACACAGGGCAGACCGGGCACTGAGTTTGGTCTGCTCGCGTTTTGGAAGAACAAAGCAGACAAAACCAAAAACCTGAAGCAAAGAATAATTAGGAGGCTGACCGAAAAGCTTTTCATACGGTGAGAGACCAGAGAGAAGAGGATAAGGCATACGATTGAGGAGATAGACGGTTGTAAGAACGGCTTTGCCCTAGAAAATGGTGGGGACAAAGGAAGAGAGAAGTAGAGATCGCGCGTCGAGTGGTATCGAGAATATGGTGACGTTTTTGTTCTGCCCTACCATTTTGGGCTGGGATGTCAGAATAAGATGGCTGATGAATGGTACTAGAAGAAGAAATGAAATCAGTAAATTTAGTCGAAAAGTACTCCCCAACCAAATCTGAACGAAGAATTTTTATAGTAGTAGAAAACTGGGTTTGAACCATATTAGAGTGAAAGGTTCGGTAGATACGAAATAAATTAGATTTGGGAGACATAAGATAGATCCAACAGAACCTACTATAATCATCAATGAAGGATGCATGGTAGAGGGAGCCACCTTGGTGGCAATATGTGAAGGATCCCACACATCAGTATGCACCATAGAAAAAGGAGAAGTAGAAATAGAAGTGCTTTTATTAAAAGGAATAACTGGCATTTTAGCAAGTTTACACCCACTGCACTCAGAAATATCACTAACTGATACTTTGCCTAATTTACCGTACTAAACCAAAAGTTTTAAACGGTCACAGGTTTCTATATAAATGTCCCAAGAGGGAATGCCAAATGAAAAAAGGGGAAGAATGTTGGTTTAAAGAAAATGATGACATGACAATAGAGGAAATCGTCGGAAGATGTAGACTCTCCAGAATGTATAGGTCACCAACTCTACGCTCGATCCCAATCTGCTTCTTGGACATCCGTTTCTATAGAATACAACCAGTGGAATAGAAAAGAACATCAAAACCAGAATCAGAAAGTTGACTAATAGCCAAGAGACTAACAGATAACTACGGTATATAAAATACATTAGGAATAGACAACGAAGATGAAGAGGATGGAACAATTGAACCGAGAGAGATAACTTGCATAGGTGTACCATTTGCAGTGTGAATGGTAATACGGGAAAAAGAAGAAACACAGTTACTAAGACAGGATAAATCAGATGTCATGTGATGGGAAGAGCCAGAGTCAAAGATCCATGCTGAGGGGGATATACCTGAGAAGTAAGAATTATGCGAACTTGAATGAGTGGTAGCTATGGAAGCATGTGACTGATTTCCAAAAGAAGCTAGTATGGCCATAAGTTGATCTAACAACGACTGAGACAAGAGAGATGTGCCATGTGAGACAGGTGTGGCAAGGGCAACAGGAGGGCGATAAGCTGATGCAGAGGTACGAGAGCTGACTGATGAGGGAGGGCGGCCCTTTGGTGCTAACTTAGGGCAGGCAGACTTCCAATGGCCCTTCTGGTGACAAAAACTGCATTCATCCATAGCAACGCTGGGCTTCGGGTTTCTCGTGACTTGAATCAAATGAGGAGAGGGAGTGGGCAACAGCGGAGGGCGAGAAGTGGAATCAACTGACGGAGTGGCAAAGACTGACAGAGAAGAGATAGTCCTTTGAACAACCTTAAACCGTGTCTCCTCGGCAATAAGTTCGTGAATAGCCTCATCGATAGAGGGCAATGGAGAGGGATGAAGGATAGCACCGCGAAGTGGCTTAAATTGATCACAGAGTGCCATAAGAAACTGTACGAGTCGTTGCTTTTCACGATACTAGAAGTAACTATTAACCATGTGCAAATCAGGAGGTTCCATAAGAGTCAGTTGATCCCAGTAAATTGTCATCTCATTATAAAATTCTTAGATTGATTTGTCATTCTGCTTGGCACTTTGAATAGACAGTTCCAACTCATATTGTTTGGAAAAATTAGAGGTGAGATACATGTTTTGAAGATAATCCCACACATGCTTGGTAGTGGTATATTTAGAGAAATTCATTCAAATACTTGGTTCCACCAAGTTATGAAACCAGGTAAGTATCTGTGTATTCTCCATGTCCCAAACTGCAATCGATGCCTCATACTCTTCAGTTTTTGGATTTGTAGGGCGAATGGTGGAGCCAGTGATATAGCCTCATCTACCTTTTCCAAGCATAATTTTTTTCATAACATTAGACCAATAAGAGTAATTGGATCCATTGAGGCGGATGCTAATAATTTGCAATTTATCCTCATCCATAGGGAACAAAGGAAGAAAAACAGATTTGGAACTAATAGAATCACTAGATGTGCAACAATAGGCTAGGAATCTATCCCGGAAAGAAGATCTAAGGGTTTACGAACCAAAGTAGAGGAGAGAGAGAGAGAGCTGTAAAGTCGCCAGTGCTGGAAAAGAAGTCTAGTGAAGTCGCCGGTGCTGAAAAAGAGGTCCGGCGAAGTCGTGGGTACAGGTTAGGGGATCTGGCGAAGTCGCCAGCGGTTAAGAAGCTTCGGCTGGTGGTTTTCGTGGCCAGATATGTGCCGATCTAGGGTTTTGTGTGTCGATGGCAAGGATGGTGTGCGGATCTAGGATTTTGGATGGTGGTTGTCTGCGGCGCAAGCAATCGATGAAGGAAGATGTTGCGACTGGGAACTCGAAGGGAACTCGACGATGGATGTTGTGACTGGGAGATGTTGCGAAGGATGGTGTCACCTAAGGGAACTCGACAGAGTCTGAGCTAGGGTTTCGGTTGAAGAAGAAGGACTCGATGACGACAAAGACTGGTTTTTGGAAAAGATAAGAGGAATGCTGCGACTTGTCGGAGAAGAGAGATGATGCGACTTGTTTTTACAAAAGAGAGGGAGAAGATTGCGATCTAGGGTTTTCAAGGTGCCAAGAGGGAAGACGACGACGACGCAAAAGGGAAGGGAGGTCGACGGTAGATTAGGGTTTGGAACCCTGCTATGATACCATGATAGCAAAGGTAAAAGTATTATTGCTATAGAAAAACTTGAATTACAATGAAAGAATACATCAAATATATATGTTATAGAAATTCTAATAATAGTAATAGACTAAATAGGAAACTAAATCATAATAATGGAAAAATATCAACAATAATGATAATACATTTTGACAATCTTAATATTGGGAAAGTTTTCCAATAATATATTCTCACAATCTTTAGTGGGATGAGCACGGTGGATTACCTCATTTGCATATTTTGATTCAGATAAGTGATAACATGTGGGGAAGAAGCAACTTCTATACCAAGAAAGTATCGCAAATAACTCAATCTTTTATTTCAAATGCACGAAACAAATGCCGTTTCACTTCAAAGATAGCAGCAGAATTAGAACTAGTGATAATCATATCATCCATATATAATAACAAAATAACCTTCCCAGTTGGAGTGTGGCAGAGAAAAAGGGAATAATCATGAGGGCTAGGAGTTAAACCAATTTGGATAACAGTGGACTGAAAACGGTCATACCAGGCACGAGGAAATTGTTTCAAACTATAAGGGGCACGATGAAGAAGACAGATAGAACTAGGAGGACGCAGAAGACCCGAAGGAGGACGCATATAAACTTCCTCATTAATATCCCCATTGAGAAAAGCATTATTGACATCCAACTGAAAGAGAGATCACTGACGAATTGCAGAAATCAGAGTATGCACTGTAGTCATTTTGGCCATAAGTGCAAATGTTTCCTCATAATCAATTCCATACTCTTGAGAAAAACCCTTGGCAACTAATCTGGCCTTATGGCGCTCCAGAGAACCATCAGAATGAGTTTTAATTCTGTAAACCCATTTACATCCAATAAGATTTTTACCGACAAGTAATGGAACAAATCTCAAGTACAAGTCTTCTTGCATAACATTGATCCAGTGGGGTGTCTCTTTATAGAACTGAGGCTCAAAATAATTATGAATAGCAGATAAAAAAGTACGATAAGAAGACGAAAAACAAGTGTTAGACAAATGAAGTCTTACTGGCAGTGTACGGGTACGCAAAGGATAGCGTCGTTCAGGGGGATCAGGATCCATAGAAACATGAGCTGGTGGAGTTGTGTTGAGAAGGAAGAGGCTACCTACGAGAGTAAACTAATAGGGGAGATGTAGTTGGAGGATGGGATGTAGAAGTAAGGCTAGAAACATCCAGAGTGTGGGTAAACTCCTTGGAAGGCACATTATGCGGAAAAAGGATCAATATGAATTAAATCGCTTTAGCGACTGGGGTAAACTTTGGAGGGACATTAAAGTATGGAAGCCGCTCAAGAAACACAATATGACGGGAGACATAAAGGCGTTTAGATGCAGGATCATAGCACCGATATCTTTTTTGTTGAATACCATAGCCTAAGAAGACATAAAGAGCTAAGCAAACGCTAAGTTTAGTGCGCTCCCATTTGGAAAGAAGGACAAAACAAACACAACCAAAGACACGTAACAACAAATAATTAGGAGTGTCTAAACAACTTTTCATAAGGAGAGATGCCAGAAACAAGAGGTGTTGGCATGCAATTAAGAAGATACACTGCAGTAAGCATTGCTTCTCCCAAAAAATTAGTTGGAACAGAGGAAGAGAGAAGAAGGGAGCGAGCTGTGTTAAGGATGTGCCGATGTTTTCTTTCAGCACTACCATTTTGTGCGGGAGCATCAGAATAGGAAGATTGATGAATAGTTCTAGAAGTAGCTAAGAAGTCTTAGAATTTGGTTAGGAAATACTCCCCACCCAAGTTAGAACGAAGTGTCTTTATAGTGGTGGAAAAACTGAGTATGAACCATGGAATGAAATGTGCAGAAGTAAGAAAAAAGTTAGATTTATGAGTCATGACATACACCCAACAAAAAGGACTATAATCATTAATAAAGGAGATATAGTACACTGAGCCTTTTTTAGTTGCAATGGGAGAAGGACCCTATGCACCAGTATAAACAAGAGAGAAAGGAGATGTAGAAAGAAAAGTACTATGACTAAAAGATAAAGCTGGCATTTTTGCAAGTTTACAACCATTTTATTCAGAAATGTTACTAGCAGACACTTTACTCAAATGACTAGACTGAGTTAACATTTTTAAACGCTTACTAGACAAATGGCTTAACCCAGAATGCTAAAGATAAAATGAAGACGAATGTTGATCTAAGTGAAAGGAAGCTAGAGTTGTAGAGGAAGGAGGTACAGGGATGTGCAAATCTTTCAACACATAACTCACAAGCCTTACGTCCAATCTCAATCTGCTTCTGGGTTACCCGATCTTAAACAATACAACTAGAGGAAGAAAACAAAATATCAAAATCAGAATCAGAAAATTGACTAAAAGTTAGTAAACTAATAGACAATTGAGGTACATAGAAGATATCAAGGATAGATAGAAAGAAGAGGAGCATGGAAGAACTAAACTAATTGAAACAATATGCATAGAACCAGCATTTGCAATAGAGCTAGTGATAGGGGAAGAGGAGAGAACACAGTGACTTAGACGAGACAAATTTGGTGTCATATGATGAGAAGATCTAGAATTAAAATCCAAGTAGCCGGTGAAATACTTGTGTAGTAAGAACTATGCGAAGATGAAGTAATCATGGCCAAAGAAACTCACCGAGTGTCCAAAGGTAGAAAACACAAGTCTGAATGCAAGTAAAACCAAATCGAAGGTCATTCTCAAAGTAATGATGGTAGATCCATCGCAGAAGAAGTTTGGCAGGGTCGCCAGCGATGATCAAGGGTTTCGGTGAGGTCGCCGGTGGCAGTTGAAGGGTCCGACGAGGGTCAATCTCAAAATAATAGTGTTAAATCCAACGCAGAACAAGCCTGGGGAGGTTTCTAGAGATAGTCAAAGGTTCCGATAAGGCCGCTGGTGACAGCCAAAGAGTCCGACGAGTCTCCGGAGATCTGCTATGCAAGATCGGGGTTAAACAAGATCGATGGTGGTCGTTGATGTACCCTAGGAGGTCGTCAATGGTCGACGCTGCAAAAAAGAGTGGCAGCTAGGATTTTTGCGGGGTTAAGGTCAGTTTGAAGGATTTCGAGCACTCCAAAGGGTGACGGCTAGGGCTAGTGTTAGGGTTTCAGAGGAAGGAGAAGATGAAGGGGTGACAGCAAGGTCGGGGCTACGGTTTTTTGCGAACTAGTTTGTGCGAAAGAGAGAGGAGGAGACGACGGCCAGAGAAGGAGGTGATGGCGAGAGAGGCAGGAGATGATGGTGACGGAGAAGAGGAAGAAGAGGATCGCCGGCGGGGCTAGGGTTTCGAAGGGTTGGCGCCAAAGAAGAAAGAGACATTGATGGCGCTGAAAAGGTGTGTAGAGGTGCAAAGGTCTCTGCGAAGGGTTTTGGCGATGGCTTTTGCGAAGAAGAAGAAGTTGACGATGGTAAAGAGATCGGTGGCTAGGATTCCAAATCGGTGCCGAAGGAGGAAGAGGTTAGGGTTTTGATGTTAGCTTGGCTACCATAATAGCAAACCAAGTAAAGATTATTATTATTGCTTAATTATCAAAGAGTTACTACTAATGATAAATTACATGGCATATATAAAGCAAAACAAAAAAAAAGCCTAATTAGTCTTAAAGAACTAAGCTATCCGTTAACTAACAAATAAATAACAAAAAAACCAAAAATACTAGACTTTCACACAATCTACATGGGGCTTCTTCCATTTTCGACCATTTCTTCTTCTTGCTCTTGTCTCGTGTTTTGAGTTTTTTTAATCAAATTTGTGATATATAGGTGTGGGTTACGAGTGTATGTTTTAATTAGGATGATGGAGTGTTTCAGAGGTTGATGTTTATGCCAAGGAACAAAATTTCACTTTGTTTCCATTGAAATGGACAAAGTGTTTTTGTTTCATAGGAATCTTAAAGGAAATATTATTCCAATATGAAAATAATATTTCTAACGATGCACTATGAAACAAGACCAAAACACTGCAAAATATGACTGAGTGGATTAAAACACAACAAAACATTGAGTTGCTCCAACACTTATTTGGAATATCTATTAACTTTCACTTCTATTTACCTTTTTCGTTGAGAGAGAGAGAACAAATTATAAACTGATTAGAGAATCTAAGAAAATTAAAAAGTAAAAGAGATGGGATAACAAGAGCAAGATAAAATAAGCCCGACAAAATTAATACTCTCTTTATTTTTGCAACAATGCACTCTTTTTTTCAAGATTGTCACTGCTATTTGTGTTTCTTTCTAGCACTAACAATTTCTAGATTTTTTTTTCCTTGTGTTTGTTTTCATTTAATTCCTAACTGATCTTATGTAGCAATGATAATTCAATCATTATTTTAACTTAACTGGAATTAATATAATTCTAAATGTAGGATAGTTTTTTTATAGTCTAATCATGTGAAATGAATTTTTATCCCTTAAATACATTCTATTGTTAATTTGTTAGCCTCAGATACATAAAAATATACTTTAGTTCATGTTTTTGAATATTTCTTCTGTTCTTTATTTTCTTTTGTTTCCATTATGTTTTCTAAATGTGTTGTTTTACCTTGTTGCGAGTTTTGATTTAGATTTGGGTGAGTTGGTTTTGAAACATTAGGATTATTTTGAGTTGAGTTTGAAGCCTAGGTGTGATGTTGGTGTCTTGGCTCTTGGGATCAAGTGCATTGAAAATTGGATTAAATTGAATATATTTTGGGTTCTGTCTCAGGGTGGCAAGTTGGACTTGGTGTTCATCTGTGGAAGTTTGTAAACTTGCGTGGGGGTAGGTTGCGTTGGTCCTTCAGGCTAGTTGTCTTAAATGGACGAACGTTACTAGAACTTGTGCTTGTTAAAGTTGCCGGGGAGTGTAGATGAACAAGTAGGTATTTTGGAAAATGCGGTTTTTAACTTATTTGGAATTAACATAATTCTAAATGTAGGATAGTTTTTTATAGTCTAATCATGTGAAATGAATATATATCCCTAAAATACATTCTATTGTTAATTTGTTAGCCTTAGATACATAAAAATATACTTTAGTTCATGTTTTTGAATATTTCTTCTGTTCTTTATTTTCTTTTGTTTCCATTATGTTTTCTAAATGTGTTGTTTTACCTTGTTGCGAGTTTTGATTTAGATTTGGGTGAGTTGGTTTTGAAACATTAGGATTATTTTGAGTTGAGTTTGAAGCCTAGGTGTGACGTTGGTGCCTTGGCTCTTGGGATCAAGTGCATTGAAAATTGGATTAAATTGAATATATTATGGATTTTGTCACAGGGTGGCAAGTTGGACTCGGTGTTCATCTGTGGAAGTTTGTAAACTTGTGCGGGGGTAGGTTGCATTGGTCCTTCGTGCTAGTTGTCTGTAAACGGAAGAATATTACCAGAACTTGTGCTTGTTAAAGTTGTCGGGGTGTGTAGATGAACAAGTAGGTGTTTTGGAAAATGCGGTTTTGCAGGAAGGAGTAACTTGGTGTAACATGGCTTTGGTACGGTGTGGTGTTGGAATTATAGTGTCAGTTTAGTCTACGAAATAACAAATCATTTTGGTTAACTTATTGTGTGTGTAATTTCTATGGATTTGGGTTGGAAATTTAAAAACAAACTGGGCAATTTATTAGTATTATACTATTATATAATGACATGCATGCATATTGCATATTGCATATTGCATTTTTCATATATTATCTTTTTAGATTTTATTCTACCGGGCCTTTGCCTAACAATTTTCATGTGGCGTTATGGAGCTGAGGGCATAAAGATTCCAGAAATGGTTTCGTGGGACTCCTTTTGTTGGGCCAAAGGCTAATTATTTCCCTATATGTAATTTTGCAAGGCTGTGTAGGTGTAGCCGGAAACTATATGGGATTACTTGTGATAGTAGAAGTTTTTTAGGAAAATATGATTTAGATGTAAGTGTTTGATATTCTTGAAGTGGAAATATTCCCTTGATGTGCTTGGACCTAACTATTTTTTTTCCCAAAACATCTAAACAGTCCAATTTAGGAGCTCATATCTCATTAACTTATATATATTTTAAAATTGTATCTCTATTGGAGATAAGTCGTATTACATTCATGGACATTTAATGGGCCTTATTTGAACTTAAATTGTAGTTGTTATGGCATTTTTCTCAAACTTGCGCAGAATATGACATCTTCGCCTTGTTTCCTTCATAAGTTGGGCTATTCTTTGTTTTTTATTTGTGTGTGTGGGTGATTCCAAGTGGGTTTGAAACTAGAATCCTAATATATGATTTTCGATAAATTTTGGACGTCAAATTTTTAAAGTTGACCTAACTGTACAGAGAAAGTGCAGACTTCATATTTTGTTTTGTTTCCCAGAACCTGCAGGAGTTGAACTCTTTTGAAAAGGGGTTGACACCGAAATCCAGCAAAGACCTTTTTTTCTAGAACATGTTTGAGTCGACTCTTTTGGTTTTGAGTTAACTCATCACATCCGTTATATTAAAAATAGATTTTATTTTATTTTATTTTATTTTATTTAATGAGATGGGCTTCGACAATTGTTTTGAAGCCTTCAATATACTTCTTTATCTCTTAATTCATCTATTTTACCCTCCTTGCCCTCTCCCCCTCATATGTTTGGGTTGCCTTTGGAAATACTAATTACCCTTTGTGAGGTGGTGCAGTATCTCTTTCCCTTTTAAGCGGTGATGTCTGGTTATTAGATCCTGTTATGATTCTTTGGTTTGACATATAGCCTTTCTTTCTTTTTCTTTCTTGGTTTTTTTTTTAAAATTTTTTTCCCCTTCCATTTCATACTTATGATTGCATGGTGGAATTTCTTCTTGCTAATACTTGGGTTTTTTGCATTTACTCTTGCTGTGTTTTTCTTTTCATATTGGAGTTGTCCATGTTCTCAACTGAACTCTTTAAATTTGTAAATTTTTAGCTCTTGTAAGATTTTCTAACTCTTTACACTGTTCCGATATGCATATTTGTTGCTTCTAAATAGATCGGTGTTCATGTTTTATGTGCTGTGTCTCTATACTCTTCAAATTTCAAATGCTTTCATTATTGATATTTGATATTATTTTTCCTTTAATACGGTGGTTTGATTTTGCATTGCAGGGATGAAAATCCTTTACTAGGTATGTTGCAGCTCCATGTTCTTTATTTGGAGGTTCTTAGGGAAGCTGTGTATCCTTTAAACATCTCGCTTGTCATTTCGCTTGTCATTTCTTCCTAAAATAACACGATAATCTCTCTGCTACATGACATGGGTAACTGAATTGGGTACCCCTGGATCTTAAGGATAAGAAATTGTTTTGCCACAAGGATGACTGTCCTTATATTACGTTGTTATTTTATGCACTTGATATACTAACTTGAGGAAGCCCTACAGCCCAGTGGTCGGGCACTCCTGTTTTGCTACAAGGATGACTGTCCTTATATTACATTGTTATTTTATGCACTTGATATACTAACTTGAGGAAGCCCTCTAGCCCAGTGGTTGGGCACTCCTTGGCTCCTCATCAAAACGGGGTTCAAAATCCTCCCCCTCTCTAGGTCAATGGCCTCAATGTACCAAAAAAAAAAAAAACAAAAAAACAAAGGAATACATTGGCTTCAAATTCCAGTTTAGGACATGGGTTTTGTGAGGTTTTGTGAATTAGGTTATTTATGTGCTAACGTTTGTTTATGTCCTTAACCAATATCCAGCTTTGGTAATTTGAACAACTTGCAGTTTCTATGTGAGAATGGAAGGGTACATAAATTTGCCAATAGCTTTTGCTTGCTTGCATTTATGCTTCAAGAGTACAGGTTCTCTGGCGAGGATGGTTTTCACATGCTTGGTTCTGACTCTAAAAGTTTGAATAATTCAAACTTAGAGCCTTCTGCTCAACTTCCTGCCAATTTTTATGTACAACATTGGAATGATTATGCTGTCAAGTTAAGCAGAGTCCTGGCTTCTTTCCTTCTTTCACCAGAAGATATTAAATCTCAAGTATCAGCTGGTAGAAGTACAATTCCAGTTTCTTTGGTTTATGGGGAACTTTCAATAAAGTGGTTCATGAGGGCTCTTCTTATGGTGTTTCCATGCATTAGGGCTTGTTCAAACCAAAATGAACTGCCAAGTCACTTAAGGTTTGTAATACTACCATGCAATTTTGTTCATCCATTGGTTAACTACCTGATAAATTGTTTTGCTGCTTCTCATTGCACTTCCACTTTTTAATTTGGTGGTTTTTTCCACTTCTTTTCCCTCTTGTTTTTGTGGTTTGTGCAGGATCTTTGTCCATACACTGCAGCATTATGTTATCTTTGCGTTCAGGAAGGTTCTTGTTCTGTCGCCTACGTTACTAGATGTATTCCGGGCAGAGGGAGTATGGGACCTCATCTTCTCTGAAAACTTTTTCTATTTTCGTCCAGTTTCGGCAGAATGTTTTAGAGAGTATTGCCAACATGATGAGGTTTCCACATGGAACTTAGAAATTTATTCTAGTTCCGACAACATTGGCAGTCAATTACATGGTAGTGAACTTGATATTCTTCAAATTGAAGTAATCTCTTTTGTGGAATTTGCAGCAACTTTAAATGATAGCTCACATAACTTGGTAGGTCTTCTTTCTCTTACTTTCTCACATTATCTGTATTAGACATTTAGCTTCATTTGTCTGTAATATTTGCCCTAAGGCTATAGGCAACTCTTTTTGTTTATGCCATTGATATGCGTGTAAAATTTAATACAACTGCAGAAAGAGGTGTCACTCTCCCATTTGGATATGGGGGTGGTGTTGTTATATTTATTTCAAAAGCATACCTGACCACTCTTCCTTTTATATCACTGTGAAGTGTTTTTTCTGCTTTCTTTGATAACTTGATTCTATTCTTTCTTCCTTGTTTGGTCCTCCGTTTATTATTTCATCCTTCCTTCCTTTCTTTCTTCTTTGCACTCCCTTGGCTTTAGAATTTGTCGGTAGATTCAGAAAATTATGAAAGGACAGGAGGCATCTTTCTTTTGGTTGTGCTAAAATTTGTCTCTATGGCAAACTTATGTTGGCTTGACCCACGGTTTGTCAACATGCAGCAATTCATGTAGCAGCCTACACATTGATTTGTGGTGGTTTTAGGCTACAGAAAGTTACTAGGGTTGGGTTCTAAAAGGTATATAAAGTTTATAGGGTCTCCATATGGAGATGGTGGGTTTTGGCGTGAATTTTAAAAGTTGCAACTTGCTGATCTTTAGAAATGGTGTGACTAGAGGGCTTGGATGGCTGCCGTCTATTGGTTTAATTTTTAAATTGAAGGCCAGTTGGCAAGGACTTGACTGGGAAAGGTTTAGGGGATGAGGTTGAGGCTGCTTTATGATTGGAAACAGTAACGTGAGAATTATACTTGGCCAATTTCAACAGAGGAGGGGAAGAGAGGCAAAGAGGCACTTCACCCTTGCAAGATTTAGCAATTCATCTATCACAATCTCATAATTCAACCCTCTATTACCTGTAAAGCTAAAGCTTATTATTTCTGCTATTTCTTGAAGGATTTGGTATCACAAATAGGAAACTAATGAACTTTTACTAATTAGAATAGTTGTATGACCTACTAAAAACCTATATGCACACCCCACGCCCCCCCCCCCCCCCCCCCCCCCCAAAAAAAAAAAAAGAAAAAAAAGAAAATAGAAATTACTTGAGCTATAAGATGACTAGTATGACCATACCCTATAGCTTGTGCTACAACTCCTAAATTACAAATTACCCCAACTACTGAAACCTAATAAATCCTAAAAAGAGGTACCAGCAGCCCGCTAACTTATAGAAACAGAAAATAAGGCTCAAGTTAGTCCTAGTCTCCTAGATATACTTACATAATGCCCATTACGTGCCTTCTGTGAAATTCCTGTTTTTGTTTCATTCTTCTCATGTTGTTCATTACGAAATACAACATTTTACGTCATAGCTTTGGCATCTAGATGTATGAAGGTTTTGTCAAAAGCATATGAAAGACTGCTGTGTCGACGCCGAGGATTCTTTTTTATTTTTTGTTGTGTTGGAGAGGGGTCGGAAACACTTTATTTTGATTCCCCGTTTTCCTTAAACATTTATGCAATTTTCTTTTATCTTGCAAGTCTTCTGTTTTCGTACAATTCCATGTTTCCTTTCCAATGATGCATTGGAGGTTTGCATTTAGCTGAAGGCATGAATTAATGAGTGAAAATTAGATTCTATTGAACTTGGCATGGTTGTCTTCGGTATGTAATCACCTCAATTTTTACATTCATCCACTCTGTTTTGCTACCGAATTTTGTCTTTCCCATTGCTTATCCACAAAAAAGGACAAATGATTTTTTTTTAATGTGATTTCTTTAGACAACTGCTGTCCTCAGTCTTCTATTTGTTTCTAGAATAGGTAGAGCCCCTTGCAAATGACTGGCTTTAATTAAAAGAATAAAAAATAATTAAAAAATGGGGAACATCATTCCTAACTATAAGTCATATGGACTTGTGATAGTGTTTAATAAGTTGCTTGTAACCATTTAGATGGTATGCCTTTATGGTTTATGTGATTGAATGTTTGTTTTTCTGTTTGTTATTTGAGTTCTTGGTTGTATGAATGTTTGTATAAGCATGTATGTGCTCATACACGAGGAGGACCAAGTAGTTCATCACTGCATCTGTTCTCTGTTTCTCATAGTAATTTCTAAGGATTAATTTTATTTTTAAAATTGTTTTCATAACACTGTTCCATCTGCCTTTAAGTTTACAATGCCATTCTTTATGCTGGAAAGTTATCCTCATCTTCACTGTGTTTTGTTCTTGCAGCCCGAGTGTTATGTTTTGTTAGATGCCCTTGAACAGTCTGCTTGTAATCCTGAGATTGCTGCTGTTCTTGTAAAGAGCCTGCTTCGAATACTACAGCTTTCAGCTGAGAAAACTTTTTCTTCGCTGAAGACGCATGATGCAATTCCGCGGGTACTCAAAGTTGCATGTATTTTGGCCCAAGAATCTGAAAGGCCTGGGAATCCAAATCCTTATTCTGAGAGTGATGTGGAAGAGGTTCCTGTTCAAGCTTTTGATAGAATTTGGTACAAAAGCGTGGAAACATCATTGGAGCTCTTTAGGGAATATCTATTGGTAACAGATGATGCAAAAAGTTCAATTTTGCGTAGTTCCACTTCTATTGATTGCTTATTCCAGTTGTTTTGGGAAAAAAGATTGCGAAATCATGTCCTTTCTCATATTCTTGACCTAATGAAGGTATTCCATTGTATTTCTTCCAAGTTTGATTAAATCCTTTTGTCTGTTATCATGGTTATCAAATTGAGATGGACCCTTCTTTTTTTGTTTTTTTTTTTGCTGGGGCCTGGGATGGGATTTGTGTGGGGGTTCATTGTTCTTGCAGATCACTCCAATTTCTGAGGAAGACCAGAAGGCAAAGTTGTATTTATGCTCCAAGTATTTAGAAACATTTACTCATGTAAAGGAACGGGAAAAAAACTTTGCAGAGCTGTCAATCGATCTATTGGTTGGGATGAGAGATATGCTTCTCACTAATCAAGTGGTATTTTTCTTTCAGTGACTGCTGCTTACTTCAAATATTTGTGATGCTTATACTCTCTTTGATTTTTTCAGCAAGTTGGCTTACATGGTATTTTTTATTTTCTTCACAGTACTACCAGGATTTGTTTCGTGACGGCGAATGCTTTTTGCATGTTGTATCTTTGTTGAATGGAACCCTTGATGAGGAGAATGGTGTGAAGTTGGTTCTAAATGTTCTTAAAACTCTCACTTGCCTGCTTGCAAGCAATGATGTCTCAAAGGTAGAGTCCTCTTTTTCCCTTTTCTTTTTGGTGTCAGGTACTTTTTAAATGTTTTGTTATCTTTCTTCTTTTCTTGAGTGCAGTTGGAATTGCTGATTTTCTATCTTTTTTCCTTCTGTAGTTTATGGTCAGTCAGTTTTCATTGGTTGTCGTGATTTCTCAGACAACCTTAGATCATTTAAGAAACCACTCAAGATCCTCTAATATTTTCTTCTAATCAAATTAATTTAGATTGCTTTGGGCGATTTTTGAGCTTTTCTAATATTTGCATTTAATCTTTTCCAGTTGTAAAGTTATAAGCTAGTACTTTGCTCTAATTTTCTCAAGGCCTCTTCTTAAGCTATATTCATGCTTATAACTATTTGTAAAAGTTGTAGTTAATTCATTGATTATGAAGAAACAACTAGTCCATAAGATAAGGATTTATTGAATCCAGATTGTGAACAATCACAATATTTAGATGGATTGGTGTCCATTCATTTTACTGTGATGCATTTTGAGAAGTTAGTTCCAGGACAAATTGATGACAACATATGAGAAAATCAGGTAGAGCATTTTGGTTATCGACAATGAGGATTGATTATTAGACCACTGAAGAATTAGTTGTTATAACTTGCTGGCATTAGTGAGCAAGGGAAAGCCACGTAGGTTGAGCCTCCAAGGAATGGCTGGTAAACCTCTGATATTATTGTTGATGCAACCACAATAGGGTTGAATGACCACAGGATCTGTGCACCCACCAATTGGTGGTGTTTTTCAGTGCAGCTCAGTTGTCAAATAAAGTCGAGTTTTGTGGTGTTAGTCTTTGTCATTGCTGTGCGTGTGGATTTTGTTTTACGTAATTTGCAAAATTATTCTTTGAGCTTTAGTAAATGCATGGATATTGGGGCTTGGAGCTAATTTTACTATATTGTAATGTAATAAATCTGGAAGCTGTCTTGCTCATGGAACTCTTTCCTTCACTTCTCTCTTTTCATACATATGCATAGTTCTACAGGTATATGCACTGATGAACCTATATATGTACATGCATAATTATTCAAGTTCTTTTAGTCGGGGAATTATGGAGTTCTTTTAGTCACTTGAGTTTACTAGAGAATTATGGAGTTTCGTTTTGATGTTGTTTGGTGTGGAGTGGGTTTTGAGAAGGTGGCTGCAGTTTTGTTGAGTTGGAGAGGAGGAAGAGCTCCGAGGAGCAGGAGGAATGCGTGAGCGATGTTCCCCTTGTGCGTGATGTACCATTGCCTAGAGTGAAGGGCATTCTCCTTTCTAAATAGTTGGTTATCTGAGTGTGGTGTGCCTTTAGTTGATGAAATGGTGAACTTCATAGAGGCGTTGTCTGTGTGATTTTCGTAGGCTTTTATAGGTTCTGTTGCCTTCCCCTTGGTTGGGGGTTTTTGTTAATGTTTGTATGGGGTTTTTCCCGTTTCTCTGGGTGACATTCTGTTAATGTGTTTCTATACTTCATACTTACTAAAAAAAGGGGTTCTTTTTGTCAAAACTTGACCCATTTTTTCTTTGAGGCGGGGACTTGTGTCATTTTGCAGAGATGATGTATTTTCATCACCAAACAATTAGTTATGGTAGTTTATTGATTGTTGTTATTATCGACTGATAATTATTTTTATCGTTAGTGACAATTCTCTATTATCATGTCTTATGTGTTAGTTGGATGGCCTTTCTCCCGTTGATATTTGATTGATTTTCACTAAGCCTTGCGTGTGTGATTGCACGCTCACCCGTCTCTCTTGTTTATGCTCATGTGTATCTGTTTAGAAGAGCCACAAACACTTCCTCCTTTTCTTCTTAACTTCTTATGGGAATGACTTCTGCTGACCACACTTCTACTTGATTGATTCATTTACATATTTACTTTTATGGGCTGCAAATTGGTTAATGTAATCTGCAGGCTGCATTTAGAGCTCTTGTTGGCAAAGGTTATCAGACATTGCGAAGTTTGCTGTTGGAATTTTGTCAATGGCAGCCAAGTGAAGGGCTTCTGAATGCTTTGCTTGATATGCTTGTTGATGGATTGTTTGATATTAAAGCCAGCCCTGTAATAAAGGTGACTTTATAATGAGACCCTTCACAAGAAAAGTTTGTACGATCCACCATTTAGGTTTCGTTGCACCCTGAAATTCTAGTTTGTTGCTGAATTCTATTGCTATTGAATTTTGGACAGTCTATGATGACTTTTAGAATTGTATGGCTGTGATATTGCTTCTCATATAATTTTTATTTTTATTCTTCCCCCTTATTTGGCTCAGAATGAAGATGTGATCTTACCTTATCTGAGTGTTGTCCAGAAGGTTGGTGATTTCTTTACCTTTTTATGTCCTTCTCTGTTAATTTCCTAATTCTTTCCCTTCTTGAGATATGGACAATTCAACTTCATTTTATATGATAAATAATGAATCTGGTATGATATCACTTGAATAATTACTTTGCCATTTACTAACTGGGCAGAGCAGTGATTCGTTGCGGCATTATGGGCTCAATGTGTTTCTTCAGCTACTCAAAGATTCAATATCCAATCGAGCTTCATGCGTCAGAGCTGGAATGCTTAATTTCCTTCTTGATTGGTTTTCTCAAGAAGAAAAGGATAGTGCAATCTTAAAAATTGCACAATTAATTCAGGTTACTGGTGGACATAGCATCTCTGGGAAGGATATTCGTAAAATATTTGCTCTACTGCGAAGTGAGAAAGTTGGGGCTCGGCAGCAATACTGTGCATTATTGCTAACCAGCATCTTATCAATGCTAAATGAGAAAGGACCAACTGCCTTTTTTGATCTTAACGGGAATGATTCTGTAAGTTCAATGGCCCGATTTGTTTCCGATTGAAATTAGCTTTAGAAGAACTAGATTAAAAATAGCATCTAAAACTCAACTTTCAATTGCCCTGTTTTCTGTTTTTAGTTGTGTTTTTTATTCTTTTTCTTTTGTCTTTCTTTATTTTTTTTTTCTCTTTTGCCCGAATGAAAAGTTCACTGAAATTTGGAACATATTAGCTTAAGGTTACATAAAATGAACAGTTTGTATTAGGAATAAAAAAGCATTTAATACCTGTTGTTGGAAGCTTTATGTTATGTAGATATCTGGTGTTGATTAACTTGGTGGAAGGTGAAAAAAGGAAAAGCAGCTAACACCAGATTCTCCAGGAGTAAATCTATTTTGTGGGGGCCAGCTGTCAATTTAAAGACGCGCTATCCCATCGACAGCCGTCCATACTTCTATCTTTTTGAAATATAATGCAGATGTACTGTTGCATTGAATTAGCCATCAGCCGAACAATCTTGCTGGAAGTTGATATTTCATGTGCCCTTGCTGATGTATGCTTTCTGTTGTACTGCATTCCCTAATTTATTCTCGTCAGGAATTTGAGTTTCTTTTTCTTCTTTTTCTCCCACCGGTTTCATTGGCAAGAGACCTTTTTGGGTCTGGTTTTGTATTTTATTCTGCCACATTTTGATATTAGAGGGTCTAGATAAATTCCTGAAGCAGTCCTATTCCCTCTGAGATGGAGAATTATCACTTATTTAGACGGTAAAATGAAGCAATACTTGTTGAAACTGTTTTCGAATAGCTATTGGTTGAAGAGTGAAAGAAATGTGGGAAAGAGAGTTTGGAGTTTTAACAGTCCCAGGACTAATTATCCTGGGATACCAAATGCTCTGGATTAGATGTCTGCACTTTAGTTCAGTCTTATGTTTGGCTGCTCTAGGGATAAGCACTTATCATTGGCAACTGAACTCACACTTTTGTTTGTTTTGATAAGGTTAGTTAGGAATAATAATGATATGACAAAAAGTCCTTGAATGAGAAAGCTGACATTATTCTTAGATTTAAGAATTGTACTGTTCTGTAACTACAAATTCAATTTTTTTTGGGTTAGAATATGTATATTGAGTAAACACAATTGAAATGCTGTCAAATGAAACTAAAAATAAAAAAGTTTATAACGATCAAAAATTTTAAAATTTGATGTAAGACCAAAAAGTCAAAAAAAAAAGTAAAAATAAATTATACTAGGGACGAAAAAATAAAAGTAAAAAATGTCAGTAATAATATTGTAAGGTAAAAAATTAATATTAAAACTTGATCTTAAATAATGTAGGTAGAAAAATAAAACAAAAAAAGTATTAAAAGAAAAAATTGGAGAAGTTAAAAAAATGGAACAAAAAATAATAAAATTTAAAAAATTCACTAATAACTATCTCAAGATATTTAAATAAATAAAAATTAAAATAAAACTAAAAATATTGCAAAAGTAACATTAAAGGGAAAAATTATCTTTTCACACTTAATCCCTTATCGCTTACGATCCCTGTACTAAATACCCCACTCTCCCCCTTAGGATTAATTATCCCTCATATATGGGATATAGAGTCCACTCTGGATAATAAATGTGTACACAAATTTAGTAAACAAACATAGGATAAAAACATACTTTGGACTATTTGGACTATTAGTCCAATCCGAACCTTCAATCTTTAACTCCAAACATGGCTGGATTTCCTATTCTCAGTTTCACTAGTTATGCTGCAACCTTTGTGCTGAGTTTTGCCTGTATGACACAGGTGGTGCCTTACATGTGGCCGCATGTTGAGAGTTTCCAGAAGTAAAAAGTGTCAACTTCCCTATATTGGCACTTCATTACTTGTATGGGTGCTGTCATAGCTCAACTTCTCTTTATATAAGCTACCCATGTCTTATGTATGTTACACTTGCTGTAGATTAGGCATATTGGGGTCCCTATATCTCTGTGTATGTTCTTTGGAGGCTATGTAGATGACCGAAACTTAAAATTAGTTCCATATGTTGGGCATTAGATTTCAGTGATGAATGGAGGATGTTTTGGACACACCTGGATATCTGATATAGTTGCATAGGAGAAGTGGCGATTATTTTCAAATTGAAGTTCGGTAGTGTTTTCTTTAAGATGTTGAAAAATGGCTCGCTCTTCATTTTTATTTTTGTTTCAAAGAGGTTGGAGAAACAACTTTTGAAAAGCATTTATTATGATTCCTGACTGCAGTTTCTGATCTTGGGTTTTGGTGCTGATTTATTTTCCATTTCTTTTCTTATAATTATTGTGATTGTCGTTGTGCAACAATAGTAGGAACATTGAAAAAGAAAAAACTACTGGAACTTCTATTTCAAAACTTCTATGTTATCCTGCTGTGGTTGAACTCTTGGGGATGAATGCCATCTACCAGATTTAAGTTCCTACTATAACTTACATCTATTTGGTTTTTCTTTTTGTTTTCCCTTCCCTTTTTTTGCCCATCCGTGCAGGGAATTATAATTAAATCGCCAGTACAGTGGCCGCTGAATAAGGGATTTTCTTTTTCCTGTTGGCTAAGAATAGAAAATTTTCCTAGAAGTGGGACAATGGGGCTTTTCAGTTTCCTCACAGAGAATGGAAGAGGGTGCTTTGCAGTCCTTGCAAAAGACAAGCTGATTTATGGGGTAAAAATCTTGTTGCCTGACGGAAAAAACTATCCTGGTTGTTTGATTTTCATTTCATGAGTGAATTAAGCATCTTCAATAAATTATCTACTAAGTTGTTCATATATGGTTACATTAACATTGTCGGGTCTACGGGCATGTTATCTATTTTTGATTTTGACTAGATATACCATGCATTAATGATTTCCCCTCCTTTCTTGCAGTCGATTAATCAGAAACGGCAGTGTGTTTCCATGCATGTCAACTTAGTTAGAAAGAAATGGCATTTTCTTTGTTTAGCTCATAGCATTGGCAGAGCATTTTCTGGGGGTAGCCTACTAAAATGTTACGTGGATGGGGTTCTTGTATCGTCTGAAAAATGCAGGTGCTCTCTGAATTCCATAATAGTCTACTTTTGTCGTGTAAATATTTCTAGATTATTCCGTTTTCTCCTTGACATGGACATATTGCCTCAACTTTCTTCATCCAATGGTTCAGATATGCAAAAGTTAATGAGTCAATGACAAATTGCACGGTTGGCTCAAAAACGAGTTTGTCTACATATGAAGAAGAGAATGCCATGTTTAGCATCAAAGATTCATCTCCTTTTCTCGGTCAGATTGGTCCAGTTTATATGTTTAGCGATGCCATTACTTCTGAGCAGGTGCAGGGCATCTATTCCTTGGGACCAAGCTATATGTATACATTCCTTGATAATGAAATTTCCGTTTGTTCAGATAACCCATTTCCTGGTGGAATTCTTGATTCCAAAGATGGTCTTGTGTCCAAAATTATATTTGGTCTTAATGCGCAGGTTCTCTTTCTTTTCATAGAAATATGATTATGGCTAAACTTGCTTTCTTGTTTGGCCATTAAGAAACTCATTGAAGTCAGGTTTCTTTTCTCAGGCAAGTAGTGGTAGGACTTTGTATAATGTCTCCCCACTGGAAGATCATCCACTGGATAAGCATTCTGTTGAGGCAACTGTGATGGTTGGGACGCAGTTATGTTCCCGACGCTTGCTACAACAGATTATTTACTGTGTTGGAGGTGTATCTGTGTTTTTTCCTCTTTTCACTCAGTCTGACTTGTATGAAAATGATGAACCTGGCCAATCTGGACAAGGGTTTCTTTCACCTTTCACGAAAGAGCGATTAACTGCTGAAGTGATTGAGCTTATAGCTTCTGTCCTAGATGAGAATTTAGCCAATCAACAACAGATGCTTCTTCTTTCTGGATTTTCAATACTTGGATTTTTGTTGCAGTCTGTTCCACCGCAGCAACTGAATATGCAAACACTTTCAGCTTTTAAACACATGTTTAATGTTGTTGCAAATTGTGGTATGAAACACAGACTCTTGATTTTTTTCTTCATTTTTTAACAAAAGGCAATTTCTTTTCGTGTTTTTTCTTTTCAAATAAAATAGCAGTTTCTTATTGGAACGAGTGTGCTTTATTAGCCTGCTGAATTCATATTTATAGTAGCAGTTTCCGAAAGATGTATTTTACTTGCAATAATGTTCTTTTCTTGCCATCCAGGTTTGTCCGAGATGCTTGTGAAAGATGCTGTATCTCATATATTTCTTAATCCTCTTGTCTGGGTCTACACTGTGTACAAGGTGCAACGTGAACTGTATATGTTTCTCATTCAGCAATTTGACAATGATCCAAGGCTTCTTAAGAGTTTGTGTCGGCTCCCGCGTGTTCTAGATATAATACGCCAATTTTATTGGGATAGTGCAAAATGCCAATATGCTATCGGAGGCAAGCCTCTTTTGCATCCCATCACGAAACAAGTACTTGGCGAGAGACCTAGCCTAGAAGAAATACATAAAATCCGCCTTCTTCTTTTGAGTCTAGGGGAGATGAGTCTTAGGTACAGTTTCCTTACTGGAGTGCCTTCAACTTGTGTCCTAAAGTATATATTTTCTCTCTTTTCTGACCACATATTTAATGATATTTATGCTGATATACCCATCAATAAGTGTCTGTGTGTGTACCTTTTGTTCAAGTCTTTATTTAAATCATTTGGTGAGATGCAGGCAGAACATTGCAGTGTCAGATATAGAGGCTCTTATTGCGTTTTTTGAAACAAGTCAGGATATGGCTTGCATTGAAGATGCTTTGCATATGGTTATTCGCGCTGTTTCTCAGAAGCCACTGCTTGCTTCATTCCTGGAGCAAGTTGATTCACTTGGTGGCTGCCACATATTTGTCAATCTTCTTCAGAGGTATGTCCTAGATTTAGTTTTCAAAATAGATGAATTTTACTAATTTGTGCACAGGACTCTGTTTCTATGTTGATACATATTTGTCAATCTCCTCAGAGGTATGCCCGATATTTGCTTATCAAAATAGATGAATTTTGATCATTGTGCACAGGACTTTGTTTCTATATTGATTGGTTATCCCTTTTCCAATATTTATTTGTTTTTCCATTCATTGTTTCATCAAATTCCTGTGCATTATTACTCTGACTACAATTCACTAGATACTTTCTTACGTTTAGATGCCAAAAGGATAAGCATAGGACTAGATCGATTCCAGCTTGATGTGCTTTTCTCTTAAGATTGCTATCAAACAAAATGGAGGGCTTACTACCAATTTTAGTTACCTTTGGTTTCTGATTGTCGGGGGTTGCAAAGGCTTTTGAGATGGAATAAGAATTTTACATTGACAAGTGAAACTTAGCTGCTTGTTGAGGGATATTCAAATATTCAGGGTTGACTCCTTAGGAGATTCTCCTATAACCAGAATGAATCATGGATAAGTGCTTTTCTCTGTAATGGTGAAGCCTTAACCAATTAGATAATGTAGTGCTTACTTACCTGAGGGAGCATAGATGGAAGTATGGAGCAATCTCCTGGTGATGCTTTGCAGGTGTGTTAAAGAAGGTGCACTGACCAATCTATCTGCATGGGCCTGGTTCAACCAGTTCAATGTTGCATTTCAATGTATGCACTCGAAAGGGATTCCTTGAATCATTTGGTGTTTGTGCACCAATTGGGAGTACCATAATTGCTATTATATTATATGCTGTTATTATCATGGTTCTATAACCGGTTAGTTTGGTTTCAGTCATTTGAAGGCTTGTTTTAGCAGCAAATTTTTCTTGATAAGAAATTTTGCTGCTTGCTGTTAGGAATTTGGAAGCTTAGAATACCAAAGTTTGCTTCTCGCTTCTCACTTGATAGAGTTTTTGTCTTCACATGGGTTCCTGTTTTGTGATGGCGCCTGGAATGGGCATATTGGCTGATACTGGCCGATGCAGTATTGATATGTGATATGTATTTGTCGATACACGTGAGACTTTGTATCACCAATATTTTGTTGCATAAGCAAATCGGTGACTTGGAAACTGTTATGTAACGGCCGATATTTATAACCCTAGTGCTTGGTTCTTCCACTTCCTTAATTTTCTTTGCTAAAAGGAATCGGATCAATGAAAGGGAAATTTTCAAGACTCCGTCTCAAATTATTGTTAGGAGGATTTCCTTCTGATTAAATGAAGCTAATAGGTTCTCTCCTTTTTTCACCTTCTGCCCTCTTTTGTATCTAGGCAAACAATGTTTCAGAAGCAAGTACCTGTGTGTGTGTGTGTGTGTGTGTGTGTGTGTTCATATTTTCACATAATTTGATCAAAAGTAAACAAGACACTTGCCTTACAAATTAGAGATGAGGTGTCCCTGAAGCTTTGGGTGGCACCACTCCATTATTCGACCAACAGTTATACTTATTTTTGTTAAAAATGCTTAGTCTTAATTAATTATGTATGCCCTAATTAATCCTGATCAATTTTCCACAAGGTTTAATAGCATAGTTAACACTAATCTATGTTGATTGAGGACCTTGATGAAACCCATTCAAATATCATCAAGATAATTCAGCAAATCCCATTCAAGTTGCCCGCACCCGATGTCTACCCAAGCACACAAGTGATCTGCTCTCTTCCTACATTTTTATGCTCAAGAAGAGTGACAAAGCATAAATATAAAATTTTTCAATGCAACGATAGGAATGCCAAATAGTCTTTCTACGGAAGTATGAAACAAAGAACTCCGGAATTTTTTACTTCCCAAATATGGATAGTCTAATTATTTATTTTAATCAATGTATACTAGAAAGAAAACCGTAATCTTGACGCAAAAGGAAACCAAAAATAAAGGCAAAAAATAAAGGAGTCAAGAACAATTAAGGAAACAATTACAACAGAATCAATTCCAACACTACAATTAAGGAGACAATTCCAACAGAATCAATTCCACCACTCCCATTAAGGAAACAACTCCAATAGAATCAATTTCAACACTTCCCCTCAAGCTGATGTGAAGATGCCAATCAAGTTCAGCTTGACAATTGATGGCTGAAGTAGTGATGGCCCCATTGATTTAGTGAATATATGTGCGGTTTGTTCAGTTGACGGAGCAAAAGCGGGAGTGATAATGCCTGCTTGAACCTTTTCTTGAATAAAGTGAATGTGTACTTCTATATGCTTGGACAGTTCATGAAGAAAGGAGTCTGAAGCAAGCATAATAGTTGATTTGTTATTATAAAATAATTGGGATGATTTTGTCTGCACAAAGCCCAACTCATCAAGAATGGACCTAAGCTAAATAATGTCATAAGTGCCCTGAGCTACAACTTGATATTCAGCCTCAACTTAAGATTTTGAGACAACAGCCTGCTTTTACTTTTAGATGGTATGAGATGATTATCATAGAAAGTACAGAAAACCAGAAGTAGAGTGTTTATTAGTCCTAGACCCAGCATAATCAGCGTCGGTGGAATATGAGAGGTTGGATTGGATAGCAGTAGAGAAAACAAGCCAAGACAGGACACGTCTTAAAATACCATAAAATATGACAGACAACAATCATATGTGCCTAACGAGGAGTATGCATAAACTACCTAACAACACTCACTGCAAATGTCACGTCCGGTCGAGTATTGGTTAAATAAATCAGGCGACCAACCAATCCTTGATACATAGACGGATTAGGAAGCAATTTGCCAGATTCAGCTAAAAATTTAAGATTTAGATCCATAGGAGTGGAAGTTGGTTTACACCTTAATATGCCAGTATCCTAAAAAAGATTAAGAATGTACTTCCTTTGAGATAGGGATATTCCATGGTGAGAACGAGCAACCTAAATACCAAAAAAATACTCTAGAGGACCCAAATCCTTAATATCAAAAGTTTTATCAAGATTCTGTTTTATGTGAGCAATGCCTGAGGTATCGTCTCCAATAATAAAGATCGAAAATAACATCCCTATTAGATTGATACTCTGAAGAAGCACTCACTCATTGATGCAGGGGAAAAGACGAGAGAATTAATGGAAGGAGTTTGGGCTGACTCAGTTGCGTATCCATCAAATCAAGTTCATATGTAGTAGAAAAAGGTTAAAGGGCTCCCCTTACCTTACCTTAGCTTTTGTTTATTAAATTTATGTTTCAACGATCACTAATGCGTTCTCTGTTGCGTTCTCCTTTGATGCTTTCTTTTCTACTGCTATTGGTAGTGGTGCTTGAATAGTTCGATCTGGAACCAACCTATGGTACTATCTATTATGCCCCTCATGCTATTAAGTTCACAACCAGCTATAGAGTGCGAGAAGTTTGGGATATATTTGGTGTTTCTTCCATCAATCATCCGGATCTACGCCGTATATCAATAGATTATGGTTTCGAGGGTCATCTATTATGAAAAGACCTTCCTCTGAGTAGATATGTGGAAGTATGCTATGATGATCTAGAGAAACGTGCGGTTTTTGAACCCATGGAGATGACCCAAGAATTTCTCTATTTTGATTCTGTTAGTCATTGGGAACAACGTAGCTGCGGGATAATTAAGAATCAAAATAGGTCCTACCAATATAACGATACATTGATTATTAGGACATTGTCGAATAAAAATAGTGCGGCTGGAGTGACACCAAGGAGTCTGGCGAGGGGCAAAATAATTCAAGACCCGACTAGGAGCCATTCCCCGAAAAGGGAGAGGCGAGGAATCATTAGCTCTCGTTCATGTGATGAACCGAATATCATTAGGTCCTGCATAATTTTCGGTTAATAAGGTAAACTGCCGTAATGGCAATCAGATGCCAATAAGACTTAGAGACATTCATGTCATAAAAGAGACAACAAACAACTGGCATGATATGGTGGTTCTTACGTTTCGCGACACTATTTTATTCGGGAGTACAAAAACAAGTAAGTTGTTGCGACTTAGGCATGACAAGCATTAGATATGTATTCCCCACCATCATCAGATTTGATCTGTCGAACTATAGTATTAAACTGGGTTTTGATAAATTGAAGAAATTGAGTAAACAAGGGTAACACATCAATTTACGTTTTGATAAGTATACCCAAGTACATCTAAAATGATCATCAATAAAGGTTACATAATATTGATCGGTAGAGAAAGCAGTAACTAGGGAAGGACCCCACACATCAAAAGGAATAAGATTAAAAGGACGTGACAAATGATGCATGCTAGAGATATAACTTAGTACGAGTTGTAAGCTAAGGTGAAGAACAAAAATAACTATTGATATTAACAAAAGGCTTAATGTGTAACGATGGATTACATAATGTTTATATGTATATAAGGAGGCAAAACCATAAAAAACCCTAATAATGTAAAAAGGACTAAACTACCCTTTAGCTATATACTGTGGTTTTAAATATTGCCAATATCGTTACGTATTGACAGTTACGTAACGGTATCTCAGGCATACAATTTGGATACGCACTATGGTATCGAGAGTCGATACATATTGTGTATCAGTACTGTATTGGTCCGTATCTGTCAAGCTCCAAACTCTAGGGTCACGCGAAAGCCCACCAAACACCGTTTATGAAAATAAGGTTTGCAGTTGGAAAACTATCAACGCAAAAATATACAACATTTGGATAAAAGATTCTCAAAGTTCAGCTCTCATAAACAGTAAACATGCATTCTCATACATGAATAAGTATATCGCCTCAAGGCGTACAAAACTCGCCTTCTGAAACAGGCGTCACATGTAAACTACATGTCACCAAAAACAGGGAAAACTATAGCAAGTCTTCCATCACCACTGCGCCTAGGTCAACTCCGCATGTTTACCTGAAAATGGTTTTATAACAAAATTCCACACCGTGAGCCGAAGCCCAATAGGAAATAGGCAGTAAAGCTGTAAAGCAGGTTATGCAATCATAAGCACATAAGCTCAACCACAGGAGCTAAAAGGTTTTTCTCTAAAAAACCATCAGTTTTCCATCCTTGAAATTATGCATATCATCCTGACAGATCTCATGCCACAGTTAAGGAAAAACAGTAATAAAACAGTATTCTCCACTCGGAACACGCAGCTGAGGAGACAAGATAAAATGAGATCCTATGTATCGACTCTGCCACATAGGCAAATGTAACAATTATAGACTCTTGCCCGTTACCCTAGTCACCACTTAAGGCCTGCTCGGTAATGACAAATTCTATACGGAGTCATGAACAACGTAAACAACGCCATTCACAGAGGCAACCGACTTAGTTTGCAGGCTTACAATCCGAGTGTCCTAAGCACCCATCAACCACTTAGTTTACAGGTTCACAACCCGAGGGCACTAAGCACCCACCAACCTCGTTTACGGGGATTAACCCGAAGGCACGTAGGGACCTACTCTGCGTATGTTTCCGGACTTACATCGAGGAGCAATGGAAGCCCAGCTTAACACATCAACTGTCACGGTATATCTATGGATAACATTTAAAAACCCATAAGTAGTTATGCGATACATGTATAAAAAGATATTCAATCCATCAACATGGAGATCTACAAGCATTTAAAACAATTTTCATCAAAACGTTTAAAAAGCTGAGACTCAACCCCGAGGGTTAGCTCCAAACCTCCAAACCCTCCGTTTTCAAAACCACTTTTTGAAAACTATGAACATCCACATGCAAACTCACAAGGAACAAGAAATTTGATAAAAAGCTCCAATAAGGATGAAAAATAAGCTTTTCCAAGACATTTAGCCATAAACGGATGAAAAACGGTTAAGCAATTTTGATATATCCTCACTATTTTGATCATAACTTTTTCTATAAAAAGAATTTTAATGTGAGAGAGATGCCATTGGAAAGAAGACTTTCGGGGCTTCAATTTGAGCACAAAAATGACCCCATTTCGAGTCCGAATGAGGGAGATACATCGATTTAAATTTTTTTTTTCAACCAGTGAAAAATAGATCGCGGGCTAGACCGCTCGAGCGGTCTGTCCAGCGGTCACCAACCCGAGAGCACCTATAGACCGCTTGAGCGGTCCCTTAAGCGGTTCTACGCCAGAAACTGATATTTTTGATGAAATTTGAAGCCAAAACACATCCAAACTCGAATCAAACCACCAACTTGTATATTTTTGAAACCCACAGACATATACGAGCCCATATCCTCAAAGGGAACCGAAAGAAACACTTAAAACATAAACCCTTTTGTCCAACCAAACCCGTTTCATCCAACCGAAAACGATTTTGAACTAAAACTCGACTTTTCAACACATAAACTAACTTTTCATGTATTTCAAGACGGTAAAAACACATATGATTACCGTGGTTGCGACTGAAGTGGCTCAAACTAATCACGGAAGGCCATGAGAAATTTTACCAACATCTACATTTCTCGATACTGAAGATGACTATTGATCAGTTGTAAGTTAGAAGATTTCATAAGTGCCAATTGATCTTAATAAGTTGTCATCTCATTATAAAATTCGTGCATCAATTTGTCATTTTTTTGGCACTTTGAATAACCATCTTAAACTCGTATTGCTTGGTATGATTAGAAGTGAGGTACATATTCTCAAGGTAGCCTCACACATGCTTCCCAGTCATATCTTTGAGAAGTTTATGCTGATACTAGGTTCCACAGTGTTGTGAAACTAAGTAAGTACTTGTACATTCTTCATATCCCAAACGAAAATAGATGCATCATACTCTCAGCCTTCGGATCTGTAGGTTGAATGGTTGAGTCTGTTACATAACCCTAACGCCCTTTTTTAAGAAGAAAGTTTTTCACGACATTGGACCAAGTACAAATAGTTGGTTCCATTAAGACGGATGCTAATAATTTGCAATTTATCCTCAGACGTGGTGAAAGAAGAAGACAAGAGATCGTGCAAACTGGATGATCGGACTGGACCTCGAGCAAACGGAACCAAGTACAAAAAGAACTAGTCAGTTGTACACTAAACAGGGACTAAAGACCAAAATAGGTATCCAATAGCAAAAAATAAGGCTGCTAAACAAGGGTTTTGGAGATCAAATCTGATGAAAAATAGATGCGAAGACTTCGGCGAGGTTGCCGCTGACAGTCAAGGACCTCGATGGGGTCGTTGGTGGTCGAAGATGTAGGACAAGGGTGGTAGACCGTTTTCCCAAGTATGCTTTTTTTTTGTCCCCCGCCCCACATGCATGTACTGCCAAGGTGGCACGTCTGGTGAAGCTCGGTTCAACGAACCTTGTCGGCGATCTGCGTCGCAGGAAGAGGGGTTGCCGAACCAATAGAAGGCTCGTTGGCGATCTGCACCGCAGGAAGAGGGGTCACCGAGGTAAAAGAAAGCTCATTGTTGGCTCATCGGTGGTCGGCTAGGGTTTTTAAGTAGTGATGCCAGGGTTTTTGAAGAGATGATGAGAAAAGGGCTAGGGTTGTAAAGAAGGAGGGCTACGACACCGTTCGATGTCGACGAAGGAGGAAGGATTGCTCGGTGGCGACGACTGCTGCGAGGGTTTTTGGTGGCAATACCATGTAAGCTAAGGTGAAGAATAAAGAAAATCCTAATAATGTAAAAAAGGACTAAATTACTCTTTAGCTATATACTCAATAACAAAACTACACTCGAGTATGGTTAGATAGTTCACAAACTACACACTGAAATTATAAAGCTTACAAGCTTTATTTTATGAAGGAAATAACAAACATAAATATTGAAAATTTGGATATCCTAATCGGACGTGCCGTAAGTTCAATGTTTGAAGCGAAACATAAGAAAAAATAGATGCAGGCAAAAATCAAAGGAGGTGAAGGTGATGGCTTCCCAAAATAATACAGCCCATTGTGCTCATAGCCCGTACCAAAAATCTTCTTCGAACTCAGTTCTTGAAGTAAACAATGAGTGGATAAGAAGATGACGGCGCAATTAAGATTTTTAGCAAGACAACTAACAAGCAAAGTTAGGAACATGAAGAATAGAAATAAAAGTAATAGGTAAGGATAAAAACACTTCATCCTTATGACGGATAGATGAAGTGGAACCATCAGCAAAATAAACAGTTTCATGAGCAGGAACGACAGGGGAAACAAAAATGACAATTCACCACTCATATGATCATTGGCACCGAAATCCAAACAATGACAAATTCGCCTGTAAGTGTGTTAAGTTAAGGGTATTATTGTACTTTTAGTATTTTGTTGATCGAATTATAAATAACAAGGAATAGGGTGGAAATCCTAAGTTTTTGTGCTCTCATTCATTGTTCTTCTCTCATTCTCTCTTCCTCATTTTCTCTCCCACACTTTTCAATAATTCTAACATGGTATCAGAGCCCGATTCTACATAAACTTCTTAGCAATCCTTCTTCCTTTTTTCGTTTTTGTTTCCTCTCAATCGTCTGGTTTAAAAAAAAAAAAACAAATAAAAAAAAAAAAAAAACTTCCATGATGATCGTCTGGGTCCCAAAACTTGATTTGTGATTTTTTCTAATTTTTTCCATAATTGTTTCATGTGTTTCCCAATTTTTTCAATTTTCGGCACTGCTATTGTTCGTTCTTGCGATTCGCGATTGCGCCGTTGTTTTCCTTCAATTGATGGTCTGTTCCTACTTTATGGGTGCCGACTAGCAGTTTCTGAGGGTCGAATCAACCTTATGTGATGTTCGGAGTTGTTTTCAAGCTCTTATTGGCTCTTTTTGTCGACTTCGCGACTGTTTTCGCGTGATTTTTGCGGCTATCTTGCCTTCCCTGCTTTGTTTCAGTTGACTTCAGATTATTTCGGTTCTGTAAGGGTTCACTAATATTGATTCAAGTTCTTGGATATTTGATTCAAGTTTCTAGTCGTACCGTAGGCTTTTTTTGTTTGGCTTTGCTGCGATTGGTATGATATTCTGAATCTTATTGATACTCTGCTGCGTCAAGTATACTTGATTTGCTTATGTTTTAGTCCATTACTCCCATCCGTTTCGGTCTGCTTGTTTTTGGATTTCTACCGTCATGTCTGTTACAGGAACGCCTTCTGGTAGCTATGAAGACACTGGATTGACTCGTTCAGGGACTTTTACTAATAATCCGTCCCTTCAGATTAGTCCTGTCAAGCTAGATGGTAGCAATTATTTAATTTGGTCACGTTCCTGCAGTTTAGCCATCGCCGCTCGTGGTATGTCTGAGTATATCACTGGTGAAACCAAACAGCCCACAGTCATTGGTTCTTCTCGCACACGCTGGATAGAGGAAAATGCCCCTATTATTTCCTGGTTGTTACACTCTATGCAGCTTTCTATTAGTCGCAGTTTCTTACTTCTGGATACTGCACATCAGATTTGGTCCGCTGCTGCTTCGACTTATTCACAGACTGGCAATGGTGCCCCGTTGTATGAGTTGCGGAAGAAACTCTGTGGGTTAGAACAGAAAGACCACTCATTAGCTCAGTATTACGCTGAGTTGACTAGCCTGTGGGGTAAGATTGATTATCATCAGGACTTCCATGCTGTTTGCTCTACTGATGCTGCTGCTTTTCAGAAGATGGTGGAGAAGGAGCGGGTATATG
>JAULJZ010000021.1:3312078-3335273 GCA_032270985.1 Heliamphora pulchella | reverse complement strand
TGCATCAACTTGAGGGGGAGTGTTAAGTTAAGGGTATTATTGTACTTTTAGTATTTTGTTGATCGTATTATAAATAACAAGGAATAGGGTGAAAACCCTAAGTTTTTGTGCTCTCATTCATTGTTCTTCTCTCATTCTCTCTCTTCCTCCTTTTCTCTCACACACTTTTCAATAATTCTAACAAAGTGTCAGCTCAATATGCATTGAATAATATTTTGTTAATTGCAATATGTTTGTAAAAAACCAAATGAGCTACCCCACATCTTTGAATGCCAAAACTAGTCACAATATCTGTAGATCTACTAAACCAAGCGTGAGGCGATTGTTTAAGCCTATATAATGACTTCTTCATATGAGAAATTAACTATGACTCCCCCTGAGCAACAAATGTTGGAGGTTGCTCCAGATAGGCCTCTTCTTCTAGGTCACTATATAAGAAGACATTCTTCACATCCAAATGATGTAAAGGGCAAGAAAAAGTTATAGCAAGGGATATGAAGAGGTGAATAGAAAAAACCTTGGTGAGCAGAGAAAATGTCTCGACGTGGTCAAGACCATAAACTTGGTAACTCTTTGTCATAAGATGAGCTATAAGTCAGTTAACAGTACCATTAGGAGGAACTTTAAAAGCATACGCCCTAGTAACTGATTTTCTTGGAAGAAGAGGCACTAAATCCCAAGTATTATTTTGCAGTAACACAAGCATTTCTTCTTCCATTGCATGCTTCCAACTAGAATGAGATACGGCCTTTGAAAAAGACTTGGGATGAGAGATGGAAGACAATGTGGCAACAAATGAGAAATAGGAAAAAGATAAATGATCGTAAGAAATAAAGTTAGAAAAAGGATGTAAAGTGTGATCGCTTATCTTTCTAAACATCAATAGAAAGATCAACATCATTTGGTGGAGAATTACAATCTGGTGGCGAGGAAACCATTGGTGAACTAGTAGAGTCAGGTGGAGTAGTTTCTAAACGATTTTGACGAGTGTAAATATGATGTAAAGTACATGATTGCTTATCCTTCCGAACATCAATAGAAAGATCAACATCCTTTGGTGGAGGATGACGATTTGGTGGGGAGGAAACCATTGAAGCAATAGAGTCAGTTGTAGTAGTTTCTAAACATTTTTGATGAGTGTAAACTTGCAATTCAGGATGAGATAGAGGTTTGATAGGTTTTTCTGATGAGTCATGAGACTCTCGACTAAAAGGAATATGCGTATGAATTAGAAAAGGAAAATCATAAAAAAGTTCATCTACATAAAATCTCTCATGAGTAGACTTGAAGAAAATAACTTCTCGCTGCATAAAGAACTTGTGAAGAACATGACTATAACATTGAACCTTTATGAGAATATGCATTTATGGCTTGATAATGAGACTCATTACTTGGAGCAAGGAGAGGGACAAAACAAAAAAATCCAAAAATACGAGAGGATAAAACAAAAGGAGGCTCACGTGGAACGAGAATCGATTGAAGCGTTTTTCTATTAATAATAGAGGATGGACGATTAATTGAGTAACATGGAGTGATAACATCTTCACTCTGAAAGGATTTATGAACATTTATTAGAATTAACAGAGTTCGAGCTACTTTGATTAAATGAAGGTTCTTGCACTCTGCGTCTACATTTTGTTCTAGAGTGTAAGAGCAAGGTGATTGATGAATTATGCCAGATCAACTCAAGATCAACTCAGAATTAAAGACGGTGGTTTTGATTGCTTTAGAAACTTATGACGATATCGATTCCCTGGTTGGATCTAGGCGTTGCTGGGGCTGGTGCCGATGGTGGCTTGATGATGACGGCGGCAGCGGATTGATTCTCTGGTGACAATGACTTGATGATGTTGGCGGCTTGAGGGTCTGATCAATTCTTTTTTTTTTTTCAAAGGTTATATTTTCATGGAATGTGGCTCTGACCATTTTAAGGTAAACGAATACGTATTAGAGAAATGAGAGAGCTTAAACTCTAGGGTTACCTTATCTAACTATTTATATTATGCCAAAATTAATATTGTTACATTTACGTAAATAACCCCAACATTTCTTTATTTTTAAAATTGTGATGCTGTTGTTGCAATTTGCAGACGCATTGATTTTAGGATAAACCATGGGAATATAATGTGATGATTCTAATGTTGTCTCTTCCAACTTATTATTCCAGGGATTCTGAGCCGATCAGATTACTAAGCTTGCAGTTCCTGGGAAGACTTCTGGTCGGTCTTCCATCCGAGAAAAAGGGATCAAAATTTTTTAACATTTCGGTTGGCAGATCCAAATCTCTTTCAGAGAGCCATAGAAAAATCAGCTTAAGGATGCAACCAATTTTCTCTGCCATATCTGATAGGCTGTTCAGATTTCCACAGACGGATCTTGTGTGTGCTAGTTTATTTGATGTTCTCCTTGGTGGAGCAAGCCCAAAGCAGGTGATTTATCATATTTTGAGTCTTGCCTCCTATGTTTACATGGTGGTTTATTATTTGTTTTGGGTTGTTAGTTTATTGATTAGCCATTTACTTATTTGAATTTTGGCTTTAATTTTTAACTACTATTTCTTAACTGTTGTTTACAGGTTTTACAGAAATATAACCAGCTTGACAGGCAGAGAAGCAGGGGAAACAACTCTCAGTTTTTTCTTCCTCAGATCTTGGTTCTCATTTTTAGATTCTTGTCAGGATGTGAGGATGTAGCTGCAAGAATAAAAATAATTGGAGATTTACTTGAACTTCTTGATTCAAATTCTTCCAACATTGAAGCCCTGATGGTACAAATTTTGTTGGGCTGCTCTTCCAATTTTTACCCTAACAAACTATTTTTTATACCACTTCAATTTTTTTTTCAGGAAAATGGATGGAATTCCTGGTTAATGGCTTGTACGAGGCTTCATGTATTGAAAAACTACAAAGTGGAGTCACGACTGCACAGTGACAGTGAGATATCTGAGCTAAGTTTTGTGAGGAATTTATTCTGTATTGTTCTTTGCTACTATATGCAGTCTGTGAAAGGTGGTTGGCAACACCTTGAGGAGACAGTGAATTTTCTACTTTTGCATTGTAACCAGGTTTGTTTTTATTCTCCCTTGCAAAATGAATAAGTATGATATTTCAACTTAGATGTGAAAACTAAATTTCTTCAGCATTCTTTGGGTGTTTGCAGGGTGGAATTGCATATCAATACCTGCTTCGTGATATATATGAGGATTTAATTCGGAGGCTTATAGATTTATCTTCCGAGGACAACATTTTTGTCTCTCTGCCATGTCGAGACAACACACTATATCTTCTCAGACTAGTTGATGAGATGCTTTTATCTGAAATTAATCATAACATTCCGGTATGTAACATACCCAAGTATTTGACTAGCCCTTCTTTTTCAAACCCCCCCTAATTTTCTTCATTTGGTTTAGTTTTGTTGAGAGCAGACTAGCCTACTTATATTGGAAGGAATAACTTGAAGCTCTTGGTTTAGTTTTGTTGAGAGCAGACTAGCCTACTTATATTGGAAGGAATAACTTGAAGCTCTTGCAAAAATATTCTGTCCTATTGAGAATCCTATGTAATGCTTATCTGAGGAAAAACAACTTGCAATATAGTTCGAAACTTAAAAATCATCTCAAAATTTTCTCCCTTTCCATGTCCAAAAAAATATAAATTAACTAACTTTTAAGTGTACGCTTAGAAATTGGATATCTCAAGTTTGATTGTCCCTAGCTAACCTGTTGTATTTGGTTTATAAATTAGATGACATATCTATATCAATTAGTCTTGACTCAAATGGCTTGGGGACTAGCAGACCCGTTGTATTTGATTTATAAATTAAACGACATATCTATATCAACTAGTCTTGACTCAAATGGCTCGGTGTCGATAGTTTGACTTTTGAGCATAATCAGCATGTCCAAAAGTGTGATAGTCGCATAGCATGGAATAACTAATACGAAGAATATTAGATATCTCCCTGCCCCCCAAAAAATTATTTTATCCTCATTTTGTGGGATTAATTGTGTTAAATGGACTGGGTGTGAGTGTCGGGTGTAAGTGCGTGTCTAGGTACTAGACACATGAAATTGCAACCGCCGCTCCTTTCTTTCTTCCCTTGCGTCATCTCCACCACTAGTCAGCCATCGCCACTTTTTGCCGCCGCCGCCTCGATTGAAACCCTAGGAGGTTCTTCTGTCTTTCACATAGGTTGCGAGGAAAGAGCTCGCCCAAGACCCACCTCGACCTTATCCCACCTTTTCCCCTTTTTTCGTATAGTTCTTATCAGCCGTAGCCATCGCAAACAAAAACCAAACCATTAACTTTTCTATAAAAAAAACATGCTTTAAAAAAAAATCCTTTTCTTACATATTTTGGTTTTTTTCTTGCTGCACACTCTTGATGCGGTGGACATGCACAAATAATTTTTATACATTTCTTAGATGGCTAATAAAGTTATAAAATTATTATTGATGGTGGATGTGCAATGAATGCGATATTTGCATCAGACGGTGTAAATATGAAACTTTTTCCTGAACCACACCTATAATACCTATCACTTATTTTGTAATGATAACACTCATTTTTTAGTCTCCCGAAGGTATTTGGTTCCTATTTAGATGGGTGATTATTTGGATGAGATTTGGTGTGACGTACTTCCCATTATTGTTACGCATGCGTTACTTGGTCTTCTATAGATGGACGACTTTGGTGCCCCTTATAATAGGAAGATAACACCTTTAGCTTCATATATAATAAAAAAATTATTTTGTTGAAGCCTGAAATTCCAAAAGATGGAGTGTCAACTCAGCGGTTTCCTACTCCGATGCCTACTCAGCAACCTTACCCTATTCTAGACCTACACCAGTTTGATTCTACTCCAAACAAGTCTGAGTTAAAAGCATCTATTTCTCATTCAGCTATTGAAGAGCTAGCAATCTCTATGCTAAACAAGGGTTTATCAAGTGAAGAGTTGTTTTTAACATAAAGATGCACTCAGTTTGGCACTTCCTATTGATGATCCACCAATAAAAGCTTTCAATATGTTAGAAAAGATTGATTTCATTGGTGTTGAAGAAATTGATTGGCTGTTCAATCTATGTTTGGCATACCTTGTCAACTGCCTCAAGGTCAAGACTAGTTGGCCCGCAAATAAACTGAAGTAGCTTTGAAGTATTTGATTCTTGGGCATTACAGATTACAGTATTTCAAGAGGAACTCGAGATCGAGTTCTTTTTTTTAGTGGAGGAGAATGATGCAGAGTACAAAGGTCCATTTACAATTTTATTTTGATTATTTAATATTTAATTTAATTTTATTAATTAGGATTTCATTTTGTTTCTTTTAATTCAAGATTTTAGTTTATCTTTTAATTGAGGCTTAAAATAAGTATGAATACTAGACAAAAAAGGCACAATAAGAAGATGAAAAAGAGGTTTTGAAAAAATTAAGTCTTACTGGTGGAGTACGAGCACGCAAAGGATTTTGCCGTTCAAAGAGAGCAGGATTCACTGAAAAATAGAGAGCTAAGTCAAAGCTGGTGGGTACGCGTTGGAAAGGAGGCTTCCTGAGAGAATAAACTAAAAGAGGGAGATGTTGTAGCAGAAGGACGAAACGTAAAAGGAAGTTCAAAAACATCAACAGTAAAAGTAAACTCTTTGGAAGGCACATCATTCGAAAAAGAATAAATATGAATTAAATCCTTTTTGGGAATGGGGGCATATCTGGAAAGAAGACAAAGTTGTTTAGATGTAAGATGATAACACTGATACACTTTCTGTTGAATACCATATCACAAGAAGACACATAGGGCTGAGCGAGCGTTCAGTTTAGTGTGTTCCTGTTTGGGAAGAAGAACAAAACAAACACAACTAAAGACACGTAACAAGTAATTAGGAGGATGACCAAACAAGTTTTCATATGGAGAGATGCCAAAAAGAAGAGGTGTGGACATGCGATTAAGAAGATACACGGCAGTAAGTACCACTTTGCCCCAAAAATTGACAGGGACATAGGAGGAAAGAACGAAGCGAGCAGTGTCAAGGATGTACCGATGTTTTCTTTCAGCTATATCATTTTGTGCTGGAGTATCAGAACATGAAGATTGGTAAATAGGGTCAGATGCAACTAAGAAGTTAGAGAAGTATGTTAGGAAATACTCTCCACCCAAATTAGAATGAAGGGTTTTTATAGTGATGGAAAATTGAGTGTGAATCATGGAGTGAAATGTGTGGTAGATACGAAAAAAGTCAAATTTGTGAGATATGAGCTGCACCCAACAAAAAAGACTACAGTCATCAAGAAAAGAAACGTAATACACTTAACCATCCTTTGTTGCAATGGGAGAAGGACCCCAAACACCAGTATGAACAAAAGAGAAAGGAGATGTAGAAGGAATGGTCTGCGGAGCTCGTTGGTGGTTGGCGATGCAAGAGAAGTGATCATCGAGCCTTGTCAGCGGTCAGGGATTAAGAAGGAAGGGTTTGTAGAGCTTGTCGGCGGTCAGCGATGTAGAAAGAGGGGTCATCGGTGGTTAGTGATCGAGAAGAAGAGATCTGCGTGACTCATAGTAGTCGTCGGAGGACTCGCAGTGGTCGATGAAAGGTTGATTCAAAGATAGAGAGTTTCACAAAGAAGGGATCGGTGGGGCTCACTGGTTTCGAAAAGAGGTGATCTAGGTTTTCACAAAGAAGGGTCGTGAGCATTACTAGGGTTTCTTAATTTCAAAGAGAGGCGATACTAGGGTTTGTAGAGAAGGGTCGCCGATGATGCTAGGGTTTTGTCATTAGTTGGAGATGCTAGGGTTTTCGTAGTGCTATGGTTTTGATGGGTGTCTCTGATACGATGTTACACGGTCTTTGGTGGAACTCAATCCCAAAATCTAACTATTGAGGTGAAGTTGTCTTCACGTTTATATACTGCACATTATTTTTGTACTCGGGTAATGCGGGACTTCGCTTCACAGGTACAAACTAGTGTGTTGTCGATATATGGTGGTGATGGTTATTCTAAACTTGTAATTTTTCTTTTATGCTTATAAGGTTTGTTTATTTAGAGGTGGGGAATGGTGAACATGTTCAATTTTGGGAGGATGTATGGAATGGTAATACTACCCTCAATGCTTCGTTTCCTTGCTTGTATCAAGTTTGGCCGCTCTCCTAACATGTCCATTGCGTCTATAGCATGTTCTAACATGGCTCCTATTTCATAGAATTTCAATTTTGGTAGAAACCTCAATGATAAGTAGTCATTTGAAATGGCATCCTTGTTAGTTAATCTAGCTAATTAGTGGTTGAGATTGGACATTGTTGATAAAAGACTTCGGTGCCTTCATTCTCCATGAGCCTTTTCTTCTAAATTATTCTTTATCTATTGTTGACAACCCAAATGATATTTCTTGTCTTTAGCAAAAAAACTTTTAAAAGTGGTACGGCCTCTTAAAGTTAAGATATTTATGTGGACTTTAATTCATAGAAGTCTCATGATCAATGAGATGTTGCAAAAGAAGACCAAATAGTCATCTTAGTCCTCATTGGTGCGTCATGTGTACAAGAGAAATATAATCCTTGCATCATCTCTTTTTGCATTTCCCATTGGCTCTTTTCCTATTGGATAGATTATTTCATATGGTGGATATCCCTTGGATGGCACCGACAAGTTGCTTACAAATGGTTTTAATTGATTATAGAGGCTTTGGATCAAACAAGGAGGCAGAAGTTTTGTGGAATTTTATTCTTTTCCAAAAAAAAAAAAAAGTGGGTGATTTGGTTGGAACGCAATGCTAGGATTTTTGAGTATAAGGTTGTTGATGTCAATAAATTATTGGATAGTGTGTTATTTGTTGTCATTTTGGGTATTCTCCTCCATTTAAGGGGTCCCATTGTCATTGATTTCTAGAGATTAGAGGACAACGTGTGACTTGTTGTTGTGTCTTATTTAGCCTGTGTTTGGGCTAGCTTATTTTTGTGTTTTTTTGGCTTAAAAGCCAAAAAAAAGCCAACTAGTTTGGCTTATTAGGTTTTTTTTCACTTTTTTTTCATTTTTTTTTACATGATTTGACATCTACTTTTTTTATAAAAAAGCCAAAAAGCCTAAAAGTCATTAAAAAAAGCTAATCCAAACACTGGCTTAAGGGGTCCCACTCTTATTGTAAAATAATATTTTATTGACATATTTTTATTTTGTTCCTGATCCAAAATAAAAAATGGTTAACGGAGTTATGAACTATGGATTATGTGCTTGGTTGGGTTTAGAGAGTGATAAGTGGAATACTATATTCTATGTAAAATTAAAGTGAGGCCACGAGGGTAATAATGTAAAAGGCTGCTATTAATGACTCCTGCATAAGTTATCTCAATCAACTGCAAGTGTAAGTAAGATGACACCCTTCATTAGTTCTATCTGGGAGATAATTCTGACAACAAAGGTTAGTGTCAATTCAAAAACTTAGAGAAGGTTCCTTTAATTGTTAGAAACCTTAGCGGAGGTTAGTTTAATATACTCTTATATATTTATATGTTTTCTATATATCTTCTATCCTTTATTCCTTAACTCGTACAAAATATAAAAATTTTACGGAGTTAATAAAGATTATAGATAGAGCATTTAGAGGAAGAGATAAATTTAATAAATTTAGTAGGAGTGATTTTTTGAGTTGTTATACAATAAATATGTGGTGCAAGATGACCACGAATATGATTATAGGAATCCGCACCTAAAGGGAACCTAGGAATTTGCATCTAGAGTTGAACTTGAATTCAAGCCAATTCTAAATGAAATATTTTTATTCTTCCATTTAATGATCTAAAATACAAACTAAGGACTTATAAATATACCATTGAAATAAAAGATAAGAATAACAAAAATATAAACAATTCTATCTATGTCAAAACAAATCTTATAAGATAACTCTTAATAAAACAAACCCTAAGATAATGATAAAAATCAAAGTGCATAGTCATCATCTATTGTTAGGGTTAATGTAGAGAGAGAGAGAGAGAGCACCAAGTATTAGGGCTCGCTCCCTTACTATTGTTATTTATATAATAAGACCAAAGTGCCAAAAGTACAATAATACTCTTAACTTAACACTTCTCTTCAAATTGATGAATAGATATTTCTCATACCCAACTTGCATACAATGGGGTGAAACATTTTATTACTAAGCCATTTAGTAAAAATATCTACTAATTGATTTTTAGATTTCACAAATGGCATACAAATTGATCTTCAAATTTCACAATGGGGTGAGCCCTGGCATAGTTTCTCCTTAATGAAGTGCCTGCCAATCTCTATATGCTTCGTTCTATCATGTTGTACCAGATTATGAGCAATATTAATGGTAGTCTTGTTGTCATAATACAACTTCATAGATTTGTCGCACTCAATCCTCAAATCCTTTAATAGTACTTCGAGCTATATCAGTTCACAAATGTCATGTGCCATAACCCTATACTCAGCCTCTGCACTTGACTAGCTACTACTGTCTACATTTTACTTTGCCAAGTAACCGGATTACCTCTTACAAATGTGCAATACCACGATGTAGACCGTTTGTCATCAACTGAACCAACTCAGTTCGCATCTGTGAATGCTTCTAATTTCATGTAGCCATGATGAGAGAACAGTAGCCCTTACCAGTAGCAGACTTGAGATATTGCGAAATACGATATGCAACGTAAAGATGTACACTACGGGGATCATGTATGAATTGACTGACAACCTCTACAATATATGCAATATCAGGTCTGGTGTGAGATATGTATATTAATCTTTCTACAAGCTTTTAAAATTGATTGTTGTCGACAGGTTCTTTATCACCACTACTCAGGCAATCATTAGCCTCAATAGGTGAATATGCTGGTCGACAACTTAACTTGCTAGTTTTCTCTAGAAGGTCAATAATATATTTTATTTGGGAAATAAAGATCCCATTATTTGATCTAGCGATCTCAATTCCTAGAAAATATCGTAACGCTCCCAAATTTTTTATCTCAAACTTTTTTGCTAGTTTTGCTTTAAGACGGGATGCCTCCTCAATATCATTACCTGTCACAATTATGTCATTAATATATACAATAAGAATTGTGATCTTATTATTGCCTTACTTGATAAACATAGTATGGTCTGCATGACTCTGTTGGTACCCGAATCTTAACAAAGCCTTGAAGAATCTATCGAAACAGGCTTTAGGGAACTATTTTAGCCCATATGGAGCCTTTTTCAATTTGCACACTTTCCTTTTAGTTTGATGAGATGAGGAACCTAGTGGTACATCCATGTATACCTCTTCCTCCAAGTCTTCGTGGAGAAATGCATTATTCACATCCAACTGTTAGAGAGGCAAACCTATATTAGTAGCACATGATAAGAGCACCCGAACTAAGTTTACTTTGGCTACTGAAGCAAAAGTCTCCTGATAGTCAATATCATAAGTCTGCGTAAAGCCCATAGCAACTAGTTTTGCTTTGAATCTCTCAACTGATCCATGTGCCTTATGTTTTACTATAAGTACCCATTTGCACCCAACTACCTTCTCTTTTGGAAGAGAGATCAACTCTCAAGTACTATTCTTTTTTAGAGCTGCCATCTCCTCAACCATAGTCTTCTTCCGCTTAAGATCCGCAATAACTTCCTTCCAACCCTGCAGGATCAATATAGAGGACAAAGACGAGACGAAAGCACGATATGGGGCTGATAAAGAGTCATATGAGACAATGATAAATTGGGTGTTGTGTACATTGACAATAGGTAAGTTATAGGTATCAAGATCAACAACAAATAACTCATTATCAGGTAGACTAGTTGGAAGAGGCTGAACTGGAGGATGGAGGTAGCACTGGCAAGGTTGTAGTGGCGCACGAGTAGTCTGATCTTTCGAACATCGTGAATAAGTATGAACATCCGTTCTATCTAATCGTCTAGTAACTGTGAGAATATGTAGTTGTGATATTTTTCCATTATAAAGATTGCTAGAATATATTGTAATTATTATTAATATTATTATGATTTAGTTTCCTAGTTAGTTTATTATCATTATTAGGATTTCTATAACCTATAAATTTGACGTATTTCTTCATTGTAAATCAAGCCTTTTGGCTCAATATGCAATAATGCTGGTTTTTATTTGCTTACATGGTATCAGAGCAGGGTTCTAAACCCTAATCCTCGTATCTTTCAAACCCTAATCCTGGTATCAAACCCTAATCCGTCAGCCACCCTTCCCTCTTGCGTCGTCGTCGTCTTCTACCTCGAAACCGAAACCCTAGTTTGCAGCACCCAGTCGCAACAACATCCATCTTCACAGTCACCTCTTGCGTCGTCGTCATCTTCCACCTCGAAACTCGAAACCGTAGTTTGCAGCACCTATTCGCAACAGCATCCATCTTCTCAGTCGCCTAGTTCTTCTTTGCAGTCGCGTGGGCCTTCCCTCTTTTGCAGTTGCTTGGTCTTTCTCCTTCGACCGAAATCCTGGTTTGCAACAGTATCCCTATTTGCAGTCGCCTGGTTCTCCTTCCCCAAACAAAACTAGAGATCTACACACCATTGGCCTCGGACGGCAACCCCATGGCCTCAGAACCAACCTTCGACGACCTTTTCTAGCTCATCGGCAACCTCCGGCGACCTTACCGATCTCTGGCAACCTCGCCTACCTCCGGCGACCTTGCCGACCTCCGGTGACCTCTCTGGCAACCTCATCGACCTCTGGCAACGACACCAGTAGCAATATTGGCACTTTTTGGCCCTGTTTGACAGTACTAGTTTGTTCAAATTTGGGTATTGTTTGGCTCCTTGTTCTTATTCCTTATTTGGCTCATTTGGCACTGTTTGGCTTCTGGTCCTATTTGGAATTAGCATTGGAAATAGTTTTGGTACTACTGGATCTTGCCTTTTGTAGTTGGTATGGCTGACGACAAAATGCAAGCTATCAATATTCGCCTCAATGGGACCAACTTTTCTTATTGGTCCAACGTTATGAAGAATTTTCTCCTCGGAAAAGGGCGTTGGGGATACGTAACAGGTTCTACTGTACGACATACAGATTCCAAGGCTGAAGGTTATGTATCATCTATTGCACTCTGGGAATTGGATAATGCACAAGTCCTCGTTTGGTTCCACAATTCTATAGAGCCAAGAATTGGAATGAATTTTTCCAAATATATGACCGCCAAGCTTGTGTGGAACTACTTTCAGAATATGTATCTCACTTCTAATTTTGCCAAGCACTATGAGTTGGAAATGACTAGTCGCAGCGTAAAACAAAATGATAAGTTGATCTAGGAATTTTATAACGAGATGACATCATATTGGGATCAACTGACCCTCATGGAACCCTCAGACTTACAATTGATCTCCAGTTATCTCCAGTATCGCGAGAAGCAAATGCTCTTCTAGTTTCTGATGGCCCTTCGTGATTAATTTGAGCCACTTCGTGTGCTCTCTTTCGTCGTTCTCCTTTACTGTCTGTTGATGGGGCTGTTCGTGAACTTATTGCGGAGGAGACACGGTTCAAAGTGGTTCAGATGACTATTCCATCTCAGTCAGTCTTTGCCATTCCTTCCTCTTCCATGGGTGTTTCTTCCCGGGCTCCATTGCTCCCTACTCCTCATCTGATTCAAGTCATAGGCAAGCCCAAGCCCCGGATTGCTATGAATGAGTGCAGCTTTTGTCGCCAAAAGGGCCATTGGAAGTCTGCATACCCTAAGCTAACACAGAAGGGCCAGTCTTCTTCTTCTTCCGTGTGTCCCTCTGCATCGTCCTATCGCCCACGTACTGCTCTTGCCACACCCGCATCTACTAGTGGAACCCCTATTTGCCCCCATCTCTCTCACCTCAGTTACTGTTAGATCAGCTTCAGGCTCTGATCGCTTCTTCTAGGAAGAAGTCACATGCTTCCATGGCTACTTCCCATTCTGGTTTGCATACCCTTATTTCAGGTATACCCACCTCCACGTGGATATTCGACTCTAGTTCTTCTCATCATATGACATCTAATTTGTCCTGTCTCAGTAATTGTGTTTCTCTTTCATTTCCTATTACTGTTCAAATTGCAAATGGCTCCCCTATGCATGTTGTCTCCATTGGTTCGGTTGTAATGTCTACCTCCTCACCTTGTTTATTCCTAATGTTTTTTATACACCACAATTGTCTATTAGCTTCTTGTCTATTAGTCAACTTTTTAATTCTCGTTTTGATGTTGTCTTTTCTTCTTTTGGTTGTGTTGCTCAGGAATGGACATTCAAAATGCAGATTGGGACCGAGTGTAGAACTAGTGATCTATATATTCTGGAAAGTCTTCACATTTCAGTGGATTTCTCCGTTGCTATGTCGTTTTTCTCCCTTGATCAACATGCTTCCTTTTTTTACCTTTGGCACTCTCGGTTAGGTCATTTATCTAGTGAGTATCTAAAACATTTGGTTCAGTCTGGTAGATTAGGCAAAGTGTCTGTTAGTGATATTTCTGAGTGTAGTGGCTGTAAACTTGTAAAAATGTCTGTTTTACCGTTTAATAGAAGAACTTTTATTTCTACTTTTCCTTTCTCTATTGTTCATATCGATGTGTGGGGTCCCTCTCCTATTGCCACCAAAGGTGGCTCTGTATACTATGTGTCTTTTATTGATGACTGTAGTCGATTTTGCTGGATTTATCTTATGTCACAATTCCGATCTATTTCACATTTATCGTCTTTTCCACTCCATGGTTCAAACGCAGTTTTCTATCATTGTAAAAATTCTTTGTTCAGATTTGGGTGGGGAGTATTTTTTAACTTAGTTTACTGATTTTCTTTCTTCCTCCGATACTATTCATCAGTCCTCCTATTCCGACACACCGACTCAGAATGGTTGAGCTGAACGTAAACATCGGCATATTCTTGAAACCGCTCGATCTCTTCTTCTATTCTCCTCTATTCCTGCTACCTTCTGGGGTGAAGCCGTTCTTAAGGCCGTGTATCTTCTTAATCGTATGCCCTCTCCTCTTCTTTCTGGCCTTTCTCCTTATGAGAAGCTTTTCGGTCATGCTCCTAATTATTCATTGTTGCGTGTCTTTGGCTCCGTCTGTTTTGTTCTCCTTCCTAAACGTGAGCGCAGCAAACTCGGTACTCGTTCCTCTCTCTCTGTCTTCTTAGGGTATGGTTTTCAGCAGAAGGGATATCGGTGTTATGATTCGGTTTCGAAACGCCTATATGTCTCCCGTCATGTTGTGTTTCTCGAGCATCTCTTTTACTTTAATCTCCCTCCCAAATATGCCCCCGTCTCTAAAGACGAGTTGGTGTTTCTAGATCCTTTTCCTCTCGATGTGCCTTCCAAAGAGTTTATCTCTGATCTTGATCCCCCCGCCTCTCGTCCCTTTGCACCTTTCTCTTTCCCCTTAGTTTGCTCTTGCCGGTCCATTAATCCTTCCCCGCCCTCATCCACTAGTTTCGATTCGGATCTCGCTGCTTCTCAGACTTTCGATCCTTCTGAATGTCGCTACCCATTGCGCACTCGTACCTCGCCGGTAAGATTTGGTTTTTTGCATACTTTGTTTTTCTCCCTCTTATCGTGCCTTTTTGACTTCTATTCATGATTACTTTGAGCCTCATTCTTATAAGGAAGCATGTATTGATCTTAATTGGATTACTGCCATGGCTGACGAATTATCTGCTCTTTAGAAAACTGGTACTTAGGAGTTTGTTCCACTGCCCACAGGTTAAAATCTCATTGGCTGCAAATGGGTGTACAGAGTTAAAACTCACTCGGACGGTTAGTTAGAGCATTACAAAGCTCGTTTGGTTGCCAAGGGCTTCTCTCAGGAATATGGGGTTGACTACGAGGAAACATTTGCTCCTGTGGCTAAAATGACCACAATTCGTACGCTTATTTCTGTGGCTACAGTCCGTCACTGGTCTCTCTTTCAACTGGATATCAAGAATGTATTCTTTAATGGCCACCTTAATGAAGAAGTCTTCATGTGCCCCCCACTAGGTCTCTGCCCTTTACAATCTGAAACAGTCCCCTCGTGCTTGGTATGAACGTTTTCAATCCACAGTTACCTAGATTGGCTTTCATCCCAGCACTCATGATTCAGCTCTCTTTATCCGTTATACATCTACTAGTATTGTGGTTTTGGTCTTGTATGTCGATGACATGATTATTACTGGCTCTAACTCTACTACTATCTCTGAGGTCAAGCAATATCTATTTCGGGAGTTTAAAATGAAAGATTTAGGCCCTCTTCGGTACTTTTTCGGTATTGAGGTGGCTTCTTCCCTTAAGGGTTATTCTCTCTCTCTGCTCTCTGAGCTCGCATCATGATTTTTTTTTTTTTTGGGGCGGGGGGGGTGTGAGTATATGTGGTTGGGATATTTTTCTATTATCAAGATTGTTATAATATACTATAATTATTATTAATATTATTATGATTTAGTTTCCTAGTTACTCTATAGCCTATAAATTTGATGTATTCCTTCATTGTAAATCAAGTCTTTTGGCTCAATATGCAATAATATTAATTTTTATTAGCTTACAGTAGCATCTTGCTTTGTTCCATCCTTACTAGACTCTTCCTTCTCTCCCTCACTAGGAATTAGGTCTTGCTCGGTAAGATTCAGAACCAAACCTTAAGACTCTTGTTTATGCTGAATCTATGTATCAGACGGTAACATCTCATTTAGTATATATTTCTCTTCTAGTCTATATCTTTCCCTTTGAAAAGATGTATTAGGAGAGAAGAAGAAAGACTGACTCATAAAAAATAACATTCATACTTACAAAGATTTTGCAAGTGGCCAGAGCATAGCATTTATAACCTGTTTTGGGTTGCAGAGTAGCCAATGAAGATATATTTGACAGCTTCAGAATCTAATTTGCCACCCGGGTGTTAGATGCATGAACAAAGCAGGTGCAACCAAATATTTGGGGTGGAAGATAGGAAACAGGTAGAGACGAAATAGGTAGAGACCTGGGAAGAAGCTCCAAAAGAGTTTTGAACTAAAGGACACTAGATGGCAAACAATTGATAAGATAAGCAGCGATAAGGATTGCCTCGCCCCAGAGGTTACGTTTGTTTCTCGTTATAAGGGGCCGGATTACCAATCCGGTGGGCCACTTATAACCATGTTTTCCAATCCTATTTTGAGCCGGACTAGCACTCCAGATGGACTGTTAATACCACCCAGGAGGAACTTTGGTAATACTCCCTCCACCCCGGTACTTGTAATTCAGTCCAGGTGTATTGAGTTTTGTGGACGATTTTACCCCAGCAAGACCAAAAACCAATCGTACTAGTAATCCGCGTCATTCGTCTTCGAAAATCCTAAGTCGCCATTCCCCGATCGAAAACCCTAAGTCGCGGCCCTTTGTCGTTTGCCATTCGCCTTTGGGGGACGGAGAAGAAGATGCTCGAAAGGAGCGTGAAGCGCTCCTTTGCTTTGCACTTGGGGATGATGACATGTTGAATCAATGGTCCAGATTTAATTTTACAAAAATGATGTCGTTTTGGCTATTAAATTTGAATCATTGGTTGTTTAATCTAGACCTTTGGCTAAAAATCCTCTGCTGAATGGTCCACTCCTATTTTTTTAAATATGGACCTTTGGCTAAACGTCCTCTGCTAAAAGATTTTAAAAGAAAAACTTTTAAAAATTTATTAAAAGAAATTTTTTTTAAAAAAATAATAAAAAATGAAACAAGTAAAAATTATGTAAAAATAATGCTATTTAAAAATTTTTTTTATACAAAAATTATAAAAACAAAAATGAGTAAACCAAAAATTTACACCACCAAAAAATGCCCAAACAAGACCTTACTTGCATAAGTGAATCATTTAAACATCATAAGGGTAATATTGAAAATTCATAAATTTAATTCAATCACACACTATTTAGTCCCATTCAAATCAAACATGAGTTTTTATAGTTCATTACTTAATCCTATCCAAATCAAATACAAAAAAACTATTCCCATCTTATTCATAATCCCACCTCATTACCAATCCCACCCAATCTTATTCCTAATCCCATCTTACTATTAATTCTACTCAATTTACAATGGTTATCAAACGAGGCCAGAATGACTTGGGAACATGTATAGTAATGATAAAGGATCAGACAACTTTCAGAAGATGACAATTTTTGCGTTCAGCAATTCTATTTTGTTCAGGAGTGCGTACACAACTTGTCTGGAAAAGAATACCATTAGCCTCTAAATAAGCACGAAAACCACTCTCAAGATACTCAGTCCCGTTATCAGTTCGAAGAATTTTGGTATTTGGCATCAAACTGGGTGCGTACCATTTGATGAAAATTTTGAAAACATGAAAAAACTTCACTTTTAGTGTGAAGTAAATATACCTAAGTAACACGGGAATGCTACTCAATAAATGTCACAAACTATTGATAACCAGAAATAGAAGTAACAGGTAAGAGATCCCTAGGGGTGGGCATTGTGTCGTGTCGTGTTCGTGTTGTGTCATATTGGGTTCGTGTCAGATGTCACTTAACACTAACATTATCCATTTAACTAAACGTGTCACTTATTGTAACACTAACACTACCTACTTATAAACGGGTTAACCTGTTTACAACCTATTTAATAACCTGTTTAGCAACTTATTTAATAACAAGTTCACATTTTTAATTTCACACATATTTGAATAATAAAATTACATAAATTATAATAAATAAAAAGCTCCAAACAATCTGCAAAAAGTCATTAAGCAATTCTATAGGGAAAACAAACCCATGAATTTATGTATGAAAAACTCCAAAAAACAAACAGTTGATGAAAAAAAAATTCTACAAAAAAGGAACGTCAAAAACATCGGCATCGCAGTAATAAGTTTGCCAAGAACTCCAAACTTTTAATATTTCGGTTTTCCCCCCCCTTAAACTTTAAATTTTTCTCGTATAGTGCATAATGTAATGTATATATAACCGTGTTAACTATGTGTTTTTAACGGGTTTTAGGTTAGTGTCATGTTTTGGGTTGACACGGAAGTTAAACGGGTTAAATGGGCCATGTCATTTTTAATTTTGTCGAAAAATAGTTGACTCTAACCCTCTAACTTCGTGTAAAGATCGAGTCGTGTTAACGTGCCGTGTTAGAAATTCCCACTCTTAGCGACCCCATACATCAGAATGGATAATAGCGAAAGGAAAATCACTGCGCTTATTGACTGAAGGGTAAACAGATTGTTTATGTTTTGCAAGTTCACAAGCCTCACACAAAAATGTACTTCTAGAACAATGTTTAGCTAAAGAAGGAAAACGTCTCTCTAAAACTCCAAAAGAAGGGTGCCCTAAACGGCGATACCACTGATATAACTGCAGAAGTATGGTGTCGATATCATCATGGAGAGCCTGGTCAGACGATGAAGGTGAAAGAGAAGCAGAAGACAGAACATTCAGTAAGTATAGGCCACTATGTGCACTACCAGTGTGAATCATTCTCCCCGTCTCTTGTTCTTAAAACACACAATGAGTGAGAAAAAATGTTACGGAATAATTTAAGGAACTTGTAAGACGACTAACGTGCAATAAATTAGTAGAAAAGTTGGGAACATGAAGTACATGTGGTAGAGAAAGTGAAGAAGAGCAATGAATAGAATCTTTGCTAGTTACAGAAGACAAAGATCCATCGGCTATTTAAACCTTATCTTTACCAGAATAAGTGGTGTAAAAGAAAAACAAGGTAGAAGAGCTAGTCATATGATCAGTGGCACCTAAGTCTATAATTTAAGGAATATGAGAGGAAATACCACTAAGGGCAGTAGGAGAAATACCTGAGTGAGCAAAGTTGGAGGAGGAAGGAGAAGCTGTAGAAGGAGAGATGCCAACCTAAGCCATCAGGCGTGTGAGAGTAGTCAACTCCGCCTCAGAGAGAGGGCTAATCTACCACGGCCACCTCCACGTCCCTGACTAGGACGACCATGCAACTTCCAGCAATGATCAATAGTATGACAGGATTTATCACAATGCTCACAGCGTAACTAATCTCGAGCTGCTGAGCCATTGTTCTCACCAGATTTTGTATAATTAGGCTGACCTGTCGGGTGACAAACATGACAGCTAAAAATAGAATGCTCTTGACTGGAAAGAGGAACCATAGCATGACGGCGGCTCTCTTCTTGCTGAACATAGACGTACGCCTGTCTCAAAGTAGGAAATGGATCTCGACCCAAAATTTGGACATGGATCGGATCATAGTCTATATTGAGGCCGGCAAGGAAATCATACACTTGCTCCTTTTCTACCATCTTCTTGAAAGCAACAACATCAATAGTACAAATAGCATGGAAGCCCTGATAATAATCATTCTTGTTCCACAAACTAGTTAACTAGGCATAATATTGAGCTAGGAATTGGTCTTTCTAATCTAACCCACAGAGTTTCTTCTTCAATTTGTATAGCCGAGCATCATTGCCAATTTGAGAGTAAGTTTGGGCAGCATCAGACCAAATCTTATGTGCAATATCTGGAAGTAAAAAACTGCGACTAATGGAGGGTTGCATATAGTGGAGTAGCCATGACATGACAAGGGCGGCATTTTTCTCTATATATCGTGTGTGAGGATACCCCATAATTGTTGGTTGTTTGGTTTCACCAGTGATATACCCAGATACACTGTGAGTAGCAATGTCTAAATTACAAGCACGAGACCAAATCAAATAATTGCTACTATCCAACTTGATAGAACTGATCTGAAGAGATGAATTATCAGTAGGAGTCCTTGAACGATTTAATACGGTGTCCTCATGACTACTAGAAGGTTTTTCTGTATCATACATGGCCATGGGAAATCAAGAACAAGCAGTACGAGACAGACAGAAGTAATGAACTTTGAATAGATGTAAATTAAGTAGAACTGAACCATTATAGTACCAATAATATCCAGAACATTATACTAGATTGCAACAAAGCCAAAAAAAGAACTAAGGAAATGGCTGAAAACCCTAGCAAAGACCACAGAGCAACCCTAGCTGCGACATGTGGTAGTTCACAACGCCCAAGGAGCTTCATAGGAATATTGGATGTGCTACTCTTCAGTACCTGCGCTGATAAACCTGTGTAACTAGGGTGTTGACCCTAGTGTCCGCACCAATATGTCTTAGACCATGCAAGAATTGCAACTTGAACCAATCTATTTACGGCTCAATAAGCCTCACTGTTTGATCACCCATGGTTTACCATTCCAAAACTTGTTGAAACAATCATTACACCTATTGTTGCTTGTTAGCTAATAAAAGCACTTACCTCAAGAACTCCAGGCCCCATCAATTGAACTTTGTGTAACAAATAACAACCAATTAGGCAATAGGCTCAATCAGAAGTTTGCATAAAGGACCGACTTATGGATAAATAGGTTTGATTGGATTCCATTTGATTTGGTGAATTCCATTATTTGGATAAAAACTTAAAGCAGAAGGAGGGGGCGGGGGGGGGGGGGTGGTAGTGGATGTTGTAAATAACGAAGATGTTGGTGATGGGGCAATTAGAAGCCTAAGAATGAATAACAGAATCAATCATCTTCACACTTATCTGCAAAAGTTGTTTTAGGCACTTGCTTTTTTTTGGTCCACTCTCGCAAGTGTGTTTTCGAAGTTGCGATATTGAGCTTGTTAGAGTAGTTATTTTCTTATTTACATCTCTTGTTTATGTCTCGAGGTTCTTCTTGTAATTTAATCTTTTATTGCTTTAATATAAATACTTAGAGGTGAAGGGACAAATTGGAAAAACCCAAAACCTATTTATTAAATTCTTCTTCTTCTCCCTTCTTTCCTTAATCATAATTTTACAAACTTTGCACTTCAACTTATTATTAGAGCTCTGTTCCTGGAGATCTTAGATTTAAGTCTCGTAATATGTGTTTGTTGCTCTATTATGTTTGTTATTTTGCACCGTGTTCTATGTGTGTTGGTGTACCTGTTTAGTTCAGTTTGTTTGCTTCAACATGTGCGAAACAAAGTTACATATGAGAGGGAGTGTTAGATATACATTGTTGGACTCATTTCTTAATAGTTTAAGCTTTTCGGGTAATTAGTGACTTACTATGTAAGTTGTGTTAATATGACAATATTAGGATTACTGAAAGCGTTAACCCTAATGGGGCACGCACTAGATTATTTATAAATAAATGAAGCCATACACTATGCTATAATGTGCTCAACCACACTAGATAATAATCATAATAATGTTAACACCCCTCCTCAAGCTGTAGCATATATATATATATATCTAATATGCCCAGCTTGTCACATATGTATCGAACTCGAGGGCCCTGAACAGATTTAGTTAAAATATCCACCAATTGCTCTCCAGTATGAATAGAGCCAAACACGATCACACCATTCTGATACTCACGCCGAATGAAATGACAGTTCACCTCAATATGTTTCATGCGCTCGTGAAATACTGGATTTGTAGTAATATACACTGCAGATTTATTATCACACCAAAGTTTTGTTGGGTCAGGACATGGATCACCCAACTCACTAGGCAACTGACGGAGCCATAAAATCTTAGATGTCGCCAGAGCCATGGCCCGATATTCGGCTTCGGCACTCGATCGAGAAACCACGTCATGCTTCTTACTCTTCAAAGAGATAAGATTGACACCAATAAATATAGAGAATCCAGAAGTGAACCACCGATCAATGGGGCATCCGGCATTCTTCTATATCGGTCAGGATGAGAAAAAACATCACCCTCATCAGAGAGGAGTTTGACACTCGGGTCCATAGGTGACTCAACCCCTTTTGCTCGTAGAAGCCCGCATCAGCTAAAATATTCAGCACATTTTCGCTGGGAAACAAAGATACCTTTTTTGCCGCGTGCTACCTCAATGTCGAGAAAGTATTTCAATTCTCCCAAATCTTTAGTTTGAAACTGAGATTTCAGGAATTGATTCAACTTAGAAATGCCTACCGTATCATCCCCTGTGATAATAATATCATCAACGCAGACGATTAATAGAATACAGCCAGCAGAGAAACACCGATAGAACACAGTGTGGTCTTTTCCGGACTGTAGAAGACCAAATTGGCGCATAACCATGCTAAAGCGACCAAACCATGCCCGTAGAGACTGCTTTAATCCATAAAGAGCGATGGAGACGACATACCAGCTAAGACTCCCCTGAGCAACAAAACCGGGAGGTTGCTCAATATAGATTTTGTCTTGCAGATCGCCGTGAAGAAAAGCATTCTTTACATTAAGCTAATATAAAGGCCAATGGCGAGTGGCAGCAAGAGACATAAATAGGCGAACAGAGGCCATCTTGGCAATGAGAGAGAAGGTCTCAAAATAATCAATGCCATACGTTTGAGCATACCCCTTAGCAACAAGATGAGCCTTCAAGCGGGTAAGGGAACCATCAGTATTGAGCTTGACTGTAAAAACCCATTTGCAGCCAATAGCCTGCTTACCTTTTGGAAGAGAAATAAGGGACCAAGTCGAGGTGGACTCAAGAGCCTACATCTCCACCAACATAGCACCCTGCCAGCTCGGGTCGATTAAGGCTTCGGTAACAGTACGAGGAACAATGGTCTAATCTAGGGTGGCAATACAAACCTGTAAGGAGGTGGAAAGACCCTTGTAGGAGGTAGTATAGAGAGGATGATCCCTGCAACTCCGATAAGATCTCCGAGTAGTAACCGGCGCAATATCATCAGGAGGAGGAGCACTTACCATGGGAAGAGGATCTACAGACGAGGAGACTAGCTTAGCAGAGGAGAGGTCCAATGAAGCTTAAGGAGGGGATAGAGAAGGCGAAGAGGACCCCGTAGTAGTAGGAGCACCTGCATAAGAAGATAACGGCAAGGTAGACACTAAAAAATCAAGACTGTGAATATCAAAACTCCCAATCCCCGACACAACCAAATCTAACGCAGATAAGAAAGGAGTAGACTCTACAAAAACAACATCCCGGGAGACCAGGAACTTGTGTAGAGATGGACAAAAATAGCGATACTCCTTCGGAGTATTTGAATAACCAAGAAAAATACATTTGACAGTCCGAGCATCTAACTTCGTCCGCGGGGGATGAGTGTCACCAATATAACAAAGCACCCAAAAATTCTCAAGGGTAGAGTGAAAAGGTTCTTTCCAGGAGAAAGGACGGCCATCGGAATTTGTCCACTAAGTATCTGAGAGGGAAGGCAGTTGATCAAGTAACAAGCAGTTAACACGGCATGCCCCCAGAATTGCTTAGGTACGTGCATCTGAAACAAGAGAGCTC
>JAULJZ010000021.1:3262029-3311978 GCA_032270985.1 Heliamphora pulchella | reverse complement strand
TAATAATGTTCTCTAAGTTGATTATAAATAAGAGCTCGCCTACCCATTAGGGTACGGCTTTCCATTATTCTTAACATTAGTTTCTCCGTCGCATTCCTCTTTGGGTTCTGTAGAGGCGATAATTTGAATTTTGTATTCAGTCTTTGGCTGTTGTTATATGGCCAGTGTTTGAAAAGTTTAATGTTTGATTTTAGATCAATTAGGAATAAGGCTATTAAGTTCTGTTATGTTGAAGTGCATGAAGCCTGGTTACATGCTTGCATTTTTCATTATGCTGATATGTTTCCTTGCTAAATTGGTGTGAAGCTCTCAGGGTTTTCTTCTCTCTTCTTTTCACTTGCTTCTTTTCTGGCAAGGATGAGAAGTAGAAGGTGTGCATCCCCTTCCTGGAGTTCCTCCACATTTCTATTGCAAGAAAATTGCTAGTAAGCTGAGTTTGTATTAACGTTTTGGTGTTAAATTTTTACACCAATTATTTTGTTCTTGCACAGATGCATTAAACCTCATAAATTATGAAAATGCTGGTTTAAGGTGTCATCTGTGTTTATTGATGATTGTTAGAGTTTATTTACTTTATTTCTTCTATATTTAATTAGGTAGTTTTGTAATTCTTTATGTGTGACTCATATATATATATATATATATATATATATATTTATCTGTGTGTGTGTGTGTTTGTTGTGGGGTGTAGAGGCCTTTTCAATTATCTTAATTCTCACCCTAATTCTTAATTAGAATATCTCTGTCGTTCTCTTTCATTTTCAACCTTAAATCACTATTTTATAATTCAACTTGGTATCGAAACATGATCCTACCCTAAAAGAATTGTGAAACCCTAGAACTCATTCCGAGGTGAAAACGACGTGCTGACGTCATCATCTGTACAATGACGTTAGTGTGACGTCAGCGACTGTACGAAACGTTGACGATCAGTGATCATCTGGATCTAATGGTGATTTTTTCATGATTTTTTGAAGCCATTTGGTGCGCCGTTTGTTTTTTGAAGTTTTTTTGCGATTTTTGGAACCGTAGATCTTGAATCTGCAAATTGCGACTTCAATCCTAGTTTTTGATAGTCGAATCCCATCCTATAGGTGCCGAAACACTTGGTGGTGCTTCATTTGTTGTTGATTTGCTGGTTCGATGTCGATTTGAGCATCTACTCGTAGTTCGGCATATGAACACCAAAACCTTAGATTGCGATTTGTTTGTTGGAGCTCCAAATTTGATTTTCGGTTGTTGAGGTCTCTTCTAGGGGTACCAAAATCATTTCTAGAAGTCTAATTGGGCATCGATTGGTTGATTCGAACTCCATTTAAGAGGATTTGAACTTCGACAGTGTCGCCGCCTAGAGTTTTTGTCGCCGAATTACATTTTTTTTGCCTCAGATCTGTTTTTTGGTACTTGTCAACTTGCCTTGGGACAGATTGGTGCTTGATTTGATGATTTAAGAGGTTTCTAGTTGATTTCAGTGACTTGCGAAACCCTAGCTCCAGCCTGGAACTTGCGACTTGATTTTTGATGGTCAAAGATCATTCTATAGGTGCCGATTGTTAATTTGTAGGTCTAATTTATGATCGATTTAGTTAATCTTGGTGTTTGGCTTCATCTCTGAACCATTGAATAGTCGGCGCCTCCTTGATTTGTTCTTCAGTTGCTTGTTTTTGATACAGACCTGATTGTTCGGCTCGTTTTGTCTTGTGTGGTTTGATTTGGCTTTTTACTGGTATTTCGGCATCCACTTCCTTTGCTTCTTCTTACGGTAGTTTGATTTTGCTCTGTTGAGTTATTTTGATCAGTTCCAGTTTCGTGATTTGTTCTTGTCTGGTTGTGTTTGGATTTGGCCTCCTTATGATTTGATCTAATATGGCTGAAGTAAAGACTTCTTTCGGTTCCCATGATACTCTCCAGATTCAACTTAGCGAGCTTGTTCGGACCTTGTGAGATGCTCTGTTTTCCCCTTCTTATGATCGTTTATCTTCTCTTACATGCTTTTACTTTTGCCTTGTCGTCTACTTTTATTTCTACTTATAAGCAGGCTGTCTCTATCTGGCTGGAAATGTGCCATGGATGAGGAAATGCATGCTCTTTATAACAATCAAACTTAGGAGCTTACCACTCTCTCGCCTGAAAAGTATTCGGTGCATTCGGTGGGGTGCCGTTGTGTTTAACAGTCAAGTATCTTTCAGATGGTTCCATTGAGCGTCTTAAGGCATGTTTGGTTGCTAAGGGCTATACTCAGATCTATGGCGTTGATTACTTGGAAACTTCTCCTGTGGCTCGCCTTAATTCTGTTCGAATCCTTCTATCCATTGTTGTTAGTCGTTCTTAGTTATTATATTAGTTTCACATTAAGAATGCTTTTCTTCATGGTGATCTTTAAAGGAGGTTTATATGGATCAGTCCCCTGGCTATGTTGTGGCTCGCAGTGTGCACCTTGTTTATCGCTTACGTAAGGTCCTCAATGGTCTGAATCAATCATCTTGTGCCTGGTTTGATCGCATCAGTTCTGTTGTCATTGCTTATGGTTTTCGGCGTTCCACATTTGATTATTCGGTCTTTGTTCATCATTCTTCTGTTGGAAATATTGTGCTGATTGTTTATGTTGACGATATCATTATTTTTGGTGATGATTCTACTAGTATAGTTGTCTTAAAACGACATTTGGCTCACCATTTTCATACCAAGGACTTGGTCATTTTCTGTTACTTTCTTGGGATCGAAGTTGCTCGCTCTTCTCAAGGGATCTCTTTATCCCAACGTAAGTATACTTTTGATCTTTTCTCTGAGACTGGGTTGCTTAGTGCTCGTCCGGTTCATACATCTATGGATTGATGCTGAATAGGGAGAACCATTTCTAAATATTGGTCGTTATTGGCGATTTGTTAAGAAGTTAATCTATCTCACAGTTACTCGTCCTGATATCACCTATGCTGTTAGTAGTGTTAGTCAATTTACGCATACTCCTCGTTAGTCACATTTTGATGTTGTTTGTCATATTCTTCGCTACTTGAAACGTACCCTGAGCCGTGGATTGTTATATCGTCCTTCGGATCATTCGTTTTTCATTGGCTTTAGTGATGCTGATTTGGCTGGTAGTCGACTCGATAGACGGTCCACGCCTGCCTATTGTACCTTTGTTAGCGGTAATCTTGTCACTTGCATAGTAAGAAACAGATTGTTGTTACCCGTTCAAGTGCTAAAGTCGAGTATCGTGCTATGGCTCATACTGCCTCTAAAATGTTATGGGTTCGCTTTCTCCTTCAAGACTTCGGCATCACGTTTTCTCATCCTATGGAGATGTTTTGTGATAATCAAGTAGCCATATTTATTGCTAATAATCCTGTATTCCATGAGCGTACTAAGCATATTGAGATTGACTGCCACTTTATTCGAGACTTATGGATGACGAAGCAAATTGCCACTCCCTTTGTTCTCTCAGAGAATCAATTGGCTAATGTTCTCACCAAACTGTTGGCTTGATATTCATTTCAGAGATTTCTCTACAAACTAGGCATGTTTGATTTCTATGCTCCAGCTTGAGGGGAAGTATTAGGGTTTATTTAGTTTATTTCTTCGATATTTAACTAGGTAGTTTTATAATTCTTTGTGTGACTCATATATATATGTTGTGGGGTGTAGATGCTTTTTTAAGTCTCTTAATTCTCTCTCTAATTCTCAGTCATAATCCCTCTATCGTTCTACCTTTTTCTCTCATTTTCAACCCTAAATCGCTATTTTATAATTCAAGTATGGCAACTTTCGGGGCTTTAAAAGCCAAAAGTGAAACTCGTTGCCTCTGTTAAAAAATAAGAGTGTCTCTATCATTGCAACTAAATGATAAGATTTAACAACTAAGGACCGATTACATGGTATTTATAATGAACAAAACCCTTGGAAATCCTAATAAGATAATAAAACTAATCTAACCTGTTAGCTATATATAAAATAACATAAATACTCTCACACCCCTTCTTAAACTCATGAAGCAAAGCACGAAGAGCATCGAGAGTTTGCCCAACCAAAAAAACGAAAATGGACATCAATGTGAATTTTTGTGAGGAAATCAGCAAGCTGCAAGGGGGTGAAATAAATGGGAGTGAAATAGTTCCCAACTAAAGGTGTGGTGATCGAAATGATTATTAATTTCAATGTGCTTTTCGAAGAAGACACCAAAATTAGAGAGAAGCTAGCGCACTTAGACGATCTCAGCGGTAGTATGCACCACAACATGATATTCAGTCTCAATAGTGGAACGAGCAATGACAGATTTCTTCTCGGTCTTCTAGGAAATAAGGGAATCACCCAAAAAGATACAGAAGCCAATAGTGGACTTGTTATAAAAAAATATCACTATCCCAATTAGCATCAGCATAGGCATGGAGAGTCAAGGTGGTGGCAGATGATAACAATAACCGCTGAAAGATATTATGCCGAACATATCATAAGATACAAAGCAAAGCAAACCAATGAGTGGAACGGCGAGCAGAAACAAATTGACTAACAACATGAATGGCTTAGGTGATGTTGGGCTGAGTCATGGTGAGAGAGACCAAACAGCCAACCAATTTGCAATAGGGAGATGGATTCTCAAGAGAGACCATTAGTAGGAGAGAACTTAGCATGTAATTTAATGGGAGTGTTAACAATTTGATCATAAGTGGGGTGAGCACGGTTAATGATGTAATGAGCATACTTGGTTTGACTTAAAAAAATAGCCCTTAGGTGAAGAAGAAACCTTGATGCCAAGAAAATAACGAAGAGGGTCCAAATCTTTCATTTTGAACTTGCGGAACAGATGTTTCACATAGGATATAGCAGTAGAATTAAAGGCAATGATAATCATATCATCCACTTATAAAAGCACGACGACGATGCCAGTAGATTCATGCCTGATAAAATGAATAGAATCATGAGGGCTATGATGAAAACGAATCTGTGTAACAGTGAACAGAAAACGCTCATACCATGCCTAAGGAAATTGCTTTAAATCGTAAAAAGCACGATGGAGATGACATATCAAGCCAGGTGACCATTGAGAAAGCATTCTGACCATTGAGAAAGCATTCTTAACATCAAGTTGAAAGAGATGCCAATGACAAACGACAGCAACATATATGAGAGTGCGAATTGTGGTTGTCTTAGCCACAAGGCTAAAAGTCTCTTTATAATTAATGCCATACTCTTAAGAAAAACCCTTAACAACAAGACGGGCCTTATAGCGCTCCAAAAACCCATTAGAGTGAGCTTTGACTTTATTCACCCACTTACAACCAATAATATTTTTACGCTATGCCAAAGGAACAAACTCCCAAGTATAAGTTTTTTGAAGATCAGTTAATTTGTAAGACATGGTAGCAATCTAATTAGGATCAGTACATACTTTTTTATAAGACTAAGGTTCAAAATAAGAATGAATATAAGTCAAAAAAGCTTGATAAGAAAAAGAAAAACATGTATTAGAAAAACCAAGCCTTACAGCAGAGGACGATGACACAAGTGGTAGCATCGTTCAGGAGGATCAAGGTCCACAGAAGCAGAGGGGCAAAGTCAATGCTGGAGTGTAAGGGCGAAGGAGGAGCAACCGATATGCGACAATAAGCTAAATATAGCGAGGGACCATATGAAGAATGGGAGAGGAGGGGTAGATGAGTAGCATCTAGCATAGAAGTAAATCCTTCACAAGGGACATCGACATAAAAAGGATCAACGTGAATTAAATTTTCTTTGGAAACATGGGTGTATTTGGGAGGTAGGGTGTACGAAAGACGTTCAAGAAAGACCAGATGATGAAAGACATATAATCGTTTAAAAACAGGATCATAACATCTATATCCTTTTTTCTAAAGTCCATAACCTAAGAAGACACGGAGAGCAGAACAAATACTGAGTTTACTCCGCTCTCGTTTAGGAAGAAGGACAAAGCAAACACAATCGAAGACACACAAGTGGTAATTAGGAGCTTGAGCAAATAATTTCTCATAAGGTGAGAGCCCATAAAGTATGGGAGTGGGCATACAATTAAGAAGGTACAATGCTGCGAGGACAGCTTCAACCCAGAAAACAATAGGAACAAAGGAGAGAAGGGAGCAAGCAATTTCAAGAATATGTCGTTCGTGAATATGTCGTCGTTTGTGCTCAACTCGACCATTTTGGGTAAGGGTGTTGGAAAAATAAGATTGATTAATAGTGCCATGAGAAGCTATGACATTAAATTTGATCAAAAAAAAAAAAATTCCCCACCCAAGTCAGAATGAAGAATTTTAATAGTGGTAGAAAATTAAGTTTGGACCATGGAGTGAAAATTGTGATAAATACGAAAAATGTCAGATTTGTGAGACATAAAATACACCTAACAAAAACGACAATAATAATCAATAAAAGCAAAATACAAGACTAATCTGCCCATAGTTGCAATAGGAGAGGGACCTCATACATTTGTGTGAACAACAGAAAAAGGTGATGTAGAAATAAAGGTGCTTTTATTAAATGGTGAAGTTGACGTTTTGGCATGTTTATAGCCACTGGACTTAGAAATATCATTAATAGACATGCTACACAAACTATTAGATTGAGCTAAAATTTTTAAATATTTACTAGAAAAATAACCTAAAGGAGACTGCCAATGATTAAAAACAAAACAAAACAAAAAGAGGCATGCTGATCTATGAAAAAAGAAGATAGAGCAACAGAAGGAGGATTCACAGAAATGTGTAAGCTCTCCAAAATATATGTTACCAACTCTACGCTCAATCCAAATTTGCATATTGAATGTCCGATCCTAAACAACATAACTAGAAGAAGAAAGAAAAATATCGAAACCAAAATCAGAAAGTTGACTAATAGGCAATAAACTCATAGACAACTGGGGAACATAAAAGACATCAGAGATAGACAAAGAAGAGAGGGAAGATGGAACAACAGAGCCAATGGAGACAACATACATAGGGGAACCATTTTCAATGCAAACACTAATAGGGGAAGAAGGGGAAATACAATGACTAAGGCTAGAGAAATCGAAAGTCATATGATGAAAAGAATCAGAATCGAAAATACAGATCGAGGAATAAATACTTGAGAAATACGAACTATGCAAACCTAAATGAGTTGTAGTCATATAAGCATTTAACTAAGTCCCAGACGATGTAAACATAAACTGAAAGTGATGAAACTGGTCCAGCAATGACTGTGATGAAAAAGTGGGAGTGCCATCAGAGGCAGGTGCACCAAGAGCGGTAGGAGGCTGATGCAACTAAGCCACAATTTTAAATAGCGGAAGGCGCAACGACAACGGTAGTGGTGACGCGATTTCGGAGTGTAACGGTCGTAATGTAACGGTAGCGATACCTAGAGCCGTGAATTTTTTTATTTATTGCACAACTTAATAAAAAATTACTGATTTGCATCTTTTTATTCCATAAATATATTTATTGAAGTTTTAAATAATTTTTGATGAATTTTGTTTACTTTCTAGAGATGATTCACTATGTCTTAATTTTTTTACTATATAATCTAGTTAAAATAAATAATTTAATTATTTTTTTGTAGTAATTAATGAATTTATGTATTATAAATTTATAATGTACAAGTAAAATATCATTAAATTTTTAATAACTATAAAGTATTGAATATATTAAAACACAATATTTGGTTTTTTAATTAAATTTTAATTTTAAATTCACTATTCCAAAATTTATATTATCAAGCATGGAACTTGAATAATTTTCTTAAACACAAAATACTTGAACATCATATGTTCTACCTACTACTGAGCGTCATAAAAATTCGAATTTATAAACAGTAGATCTTCAAGAAATATAGATCTTGAATCAAACAGGTTCTGTAGCTTTCAGCAAATATGAATCTTAAAGAACTCATTAAAACTAAAAGAAAAATGAACATGTTGAAGAGTCGAAAGTTAACAACGAAGAGCAAAATTAGCTGATTGTTGTGAAATTGAAGAGATTTGAAGCAAATCTTACAACGCCCAAGTATTATTTGACTTGTCGGACTACTATGAATAATTTTAGGTTGAAAATAATAGAAAATGTGGGTTCTGTTAATGAAAAAATGAAATCAGAAAATTCATGACCTAAAGTTGTGTTACACAAGCTGTAATTGCTGTAACCGTCGTAACGGTACCATTTTGGCCGTTACACCACTGTTACGGCATTTACGGAAAGTGTAATGGCCGTTATACTTGTGAATTTCTTTCACTCTGAAAATTGGCTGTAACGGGTAATGGAGACCACCGAAACCGTTATGTAATAGTAACGGCTGCTTTTTAAAACTATAAACTAAGCAGGTGGGCGCAAAGGGTCCTATGAAGAATGTGACTAAGCAGGTGGGCGCAAAGAGGCTTAGGAAGAACCACGGAAACCTAAATGAGATGTAATCATAGAAGCATGTGACTGAGTCCCAGAGGATGCAAGCATAGATAGAAAGTGATGAAACTGGTCCAGCAACGATTGTTATGGAGAAGAGGGAGTGCCATTAGAGTCAGGTGTAGCACGTTCGGCAGGAGGTCGATGCAACTAAGCATGTGGTCGCAAAGTGGCCTAGGAAGAAATATGCCCCTTTTGTGCTAGTTTTGGACAATTATTTTTCCAATGGCATTTTTTATGGAAGAAACTATATTCATCCAAAGCAACACGTGATTTTGGCTTTCCAATTATCTAAATAAGGTGAGGGGAGTGAGTAGGCAGTAGTGGAGAACAAGAAGCAACACCCAATGACTGAGAGAGAGTGGCACTGGAAACACTGACCGAGAAAGAATAACAATTTGAGCAACCTTGAGTTGTCTCTTCTGCAATAAGTTCACAAATAGCTATTGGGATTTTAATGCCTAAGTGTCTTGTATTATATGGGAACCGTATATTATTATATTTGGTCTATATATAATCGGGTTGGTGTGGGGTTAGAAGCCCACTAAGAATCCAATTTGTATAGGGTTTATAATTATATGGGATTGTAGGGTTTCTGGCCAGTAAATAGGACACTTATGGGAGCTTTAGGGTTACAAAGAAATAAGGTGAGAATAATAGAAAGACTAGTTGGTAGAGGGAAGGGAGTGGCGGTACTCTTTCACATCTGACGTAGTAGAATTTTTCTCTTGCCTGTGGACGTAGGCCAGTGTAGGCAGAACTACGTAAGTTCTCCGTGTTGATTATTTTCTTCATTCTTGTGCGTGGATATTTACTTCCAGTTGCATTCGGGGATTGGTGACTAAATCCTAAGTGGTATCAGAGCCAACAGGTGCCGATTTGAAGGTGTGGTGGGTGAACAGAGCTATGTATAATTTTTGATCTCATCCGATATAGATCATAATTTTTTTTCAAGTCGCACAAAAAATTAACCGTTGAAGGGTTGAATTAGTGAAAACTTGATAAAACAGCACCGAGAGGTGGAGTAATTCTTTTTTTCCTTTTTCTTGCGTGAAGTGCAAAGACACTTTAGGAAACCCAATTTTGCAAATCTATTGGAATTAATTTCTTATAAAATCCATTCCAAACTGCATGCCAAAGTTGGTGCGTCAATTGGGAAGTGAGAATATGAATTGATCAAAAGGTGAATTTGATTGGGCAGTCATGTCATTTTTTATTCTTGCTTGTAAATTTGAGTGGGCACTGATTCTTGGTATAATTGGGTTGGAATTCAATGGCTCATATTTTTTTTTTGTTATATTGGCTTGGGTATATAGCAAAAAGATTTTATTAGGTGTTTTTTAAAGTTTTTCAGCACTGCGGATTCATCGGTACAGTCAAATGTTTTAGTTTCTACATTGTTTGGTTGGATTGGACAGATCAGTTGGGATTGATCAAACGTGATCAAAGACGATTAGGAGCTCTCGGGTACAATTAGAGGCGATTTGGGCTGCATGTGACAAGTATTGCACATTTATGGTAATTCAACGAGTTTAGATTGTAGTGGATTGCTAGACACAAAACTAACTACATTGAAGAGTTCATGTTTTGTGATACGGCCACAATAATTTCACCTTATGGCAAGTAGAGGGTGTAGAATATTTTGACGCTCGAGAGACTGATCATGGCTCTATCAAAGAAATCGAAAAAATCGAAAACGATGAAGGTTGTAGAGTGGGAAGAGATGAGGGACTTGGTGAACAGTACAAACTAGTTGTATTTCGGGAATAGCACTTTTTGGGAAGTCATCAATGAAAGTAATTCGGCGAAACTTTGCGCTAAATTGGAGAGCAGGAACAAGTCTAAGACATTGATGAATCGGTCGTCTTTAAATACAGTTAAGACGTTACTCTGCCCGAATATAATTTAGAAGTTATTTTACTTAACCGCGATCTAGCTAAAATCTTCATCAAAGACAAAACAACTATATGCACTCCTAACGACGGAGGAAGCGAGCTTTGTAGAGCATTTGGACCAGTTTAACAAGATAATGACAAAATTGGATGCTATCGACGCAAAATTGAGGATAAAGATAAAGCAATTCTCGTGTTGGTTTCCTTACCTTCATCATACGATCATCTGAGGACAATACTGATGTTTGGAATAGATACCATTGGTTTAGATGAGGTTGTTATTGCTCTCATTTTTCACGAGATGTTGAAAAAGAGGGAGAGTGACAGATCATTGAGAGCGGGAATCATGGTTGCATCAAGCAGTAGAGTAGTTAGAGGCAAGACGACAGTGAGGCTAGAAGGGTTCAAGAAGAAGGGTCGTTCCAAGTCAAGGTTACAAAGTGATATGCTATTATTATGACAAGAAAGGCCATCTAGAGAGGAATTGTCTGAAGTAGAAGGTGGACAAGAGGAAAGAACAATCATCAGAGACGGCGATTACAGAGGGCTCCAACTATGAAGAAGTAGATGTGATCACATTTACTTTAGGTATGGGGAAATTAGATCGGATATTTAATTCTGGATGTTCGTTCCACATTTGTGTAGTCAGGAAATATTTTGATACGTATCATTCATGTGATGGGAGTACTATCAAGATGGCTAACAATGCAGTAAGCAGAGTTGTTAGTGTTGGGACAGTGCAGTTTTGCATGTTTGGCGGGATTATTTTGATCTCGACAGGGGTTAGACGTTTGCCAAATTTAAGGAAGAATTTGATTTCTCTGGGGATGTTGGATTCGAGAGGTTGCAGGTCCTCATTTGGAGGTGGAGTTCCTTAGGTTTCTAAAGGAAACAGAGATGTGCTACAGGGACAGGTGATTGACAACCTATACAGGCTTGTAGGGACTATTGTGACAGGTGGAGGTACAACCAAACATCATATGAGTATTATAGGTAGGATAGATACACTGACAGTGTAAAGGTAATCAAGGTGAACAACTATTGCGGAGAAGCACGCGTAATAGTCGGAGGGGTACACCTAAGCGACGAGGTGTACAAGTGCAATGGTGAGAAAATCAAATGGTGTGCAGGATGCTGGCAAGATGCAACAGCAACAGTTGTTGGATGCTCTCATAAAGCCCCGAGTAAAGAAACTAATATGCCTAATGTGACAAAAAGGTGTACACCTCGACATAAACGACTCTCCTTTGCCTTTGATTTGGTTTGTGGCGATGTTCTATCCAGATATGTGCACAAAGAGAGAGAGATGGAGCCACGTTATTCTATAAAGTAGTGAGCTTTGTGGGGCACCATGGGTAGGGGTGCGGGTACCTTAGTGTAGAGGTGCGGGTTATGTTGTTTAGGTGTGGCAGTTCGACGACGTCGGTAGAATCGATATCAACGCTCGTTATTTTCAGGATGGTTTGCAGAATTCAATCCAAGGTAGAGGTTATTGGGCTGGAGTGTATTGTATTCTACGAAGCTCGTATATTATTATATTTGGTTTATATGTAATTGGGTTTGAGTGGTGTTAGAAGCCCACTAGAAATCCAATTTGTATAGGATTGATAATTATATGTACTTCTAGGATTTTCATGGTGCGTCTATAAATAAGACACTTGTAAGAGCTCTAGGGTTAAAAGAAAACAGGCTGAAAATAATAGAAAGGCTAGCTATTGGAGAGAAGGAAGTGATTGTACTCTTTCACATACAATGTAGTAGAATTTTTCTCTCTTGCTTGTGGACGTAGACTGGTGTGGGACGAACCACGTAAGCTATCGTGTTGATTATTTTCTTCGTCCTTTTGCGTGGATATTTGTTTCTAGTTGTGTTTGGGGATTGGTGATTAAATCTCAATAATAGCTCTATCAACGGAGGGCAAAGGAGAACGATGTAAAATTGCTCCTCGAAGTAGGTCAAACTAATCATGAAGGGCCATATGAAATTGCACCAGCCGCTGGGTCTCTTGATAATGCAAATAACTATTAAACAACAGCAAATCAGAAGGTTCTATAAGTGCTAACTAATCCCAATAATTCATCTCATTATAGAGCTCTTGAATGGATTTGTTGTGCTGTTTGGCACTTCGAATGGCCATCTCTGACTCATATTACTTGGCAAAATTAGAGGTAAGATATATAGTTTGGAGATAATCCCACACTTGTTTTATTTTGGGGTATTAGAAAAGTTCATACCAATACTTGGCTCCACAGAGTTGTGAAACCAACCAAAAACTTATGCATTTTCTATATCCCATAAGGCAACAAACGTGTGACAACCCTCAAATTTAGTAGGTATACATCAAGTTGTTGAACCTGTCACATAACCCCAACACCCTTTACCTAGAATATAATTTTTCATAACATTGGACCCTTGCAAGTAGTTGGTTTCATTAAGGCAAATACTAATAGCGTGTAATTTATCCTCGACATGTTGAAGAAGAAGGCTAAGAACCAAATGGGGAACCAAAAGATGAGAACCAGATAGGGAATTAAAAGATAAGAGCCAAATAGGGAACCAAAAGCTCATAATCAAATAGGGCACCGAAAGTCCAAAAAATGAAACCAAGTGTTGATAACCAAAGAGGGCCTATCAAACTGCACTGTGCAAAGAAGCGGAGAAATAGACCGCCGAATAATAAGGTTGGGAGGATCAGTAGTGCTGAACAAAGGATCCGGCAAGGTTGCCAGAGTTAGTGGAGTGGTCCGGCGAGGTCAATGGGGTTGGTCTAGGAATCTAGCTAGAATTTCAGTGGCAAAAAAAAATTTAATGGCGAGGGATTTTGAAGGTCAATGTAATGAGTCGACTAGGGTTTCGAGGATCAATGGGACGTGGTTGGTGATGGTTGACGACGTCAACAGATTTGGTCTAGGGTTTCAGTGGCGAGAGATTTCGATGATCGAATGTCGTGCAGAGGTCGGCTTTGGTTTCGAAGGGGTTGCCTAGAGTTTCGAAGGGCAACAATGGGTACCGAAGTCAACAAGCAAAGGTCTAGGGTTTCAACACTTGATTGGCGAAGGTCGCTGACATCAACAGACGGATCGGAATCTGGTAGGCAATGGTCACTGATGTCAACAAAGGTTATGCGGCAACGGTAGGTGGTCATGCGACAATCAAGACTTTTTTCCCAGGGTTTAGGCTCTAATACTATGTTACAAAACAAGATGATCTCTATTATTGCAATTAGATGAGAAGACTTAACAACTAATGACCGATTACATGATATTTATAATGAACAAAACCCTAAGAAACCCTAATAAGATTATAAAGACTAATCTAGCCTTTAGCTATATATTAAAATAACATAAATACTCTCACATCCTCACGCCAATCATGACGCTTTTTTGATCCAAGCTGTTATACTCATTGCTTATTATCATGCATTTTATACTTATTTCTGGGGGGCATAAGCTGTAAGCTTTGGACTTTGTGGTGGGAAATTTATAACTAACATATTATTCCATTGGTGCCCTTTCCATCTTTCAATCCATTTATTTTCAAGTATTTCTCATTCTCCTGGAATTAGCTCATGTAGGGAGTATCCCTAACTTGGGTTAAATTTCCTCTCCGCTCACAGTTCTTTCTAGTGAAAGAAGGAACAAATTGCACAAATGGATGCTTCATTTGGTCTCGATTAGAGTGTTCAAACAAAATGCTGGTTCATTCTAGGAAAACGGTGAAGGTGTGAACAGATATATCATAATTAAAAATAAAAGGGTTTTTTGATTTGTTGAGTGCCTTATCTGCTAAAACATCCACAATTATTTGTTCTTATTCTGCTTGATATTGTATGCTTCTAGACTGGTAGTTAATAGTAATGCAAAGTTTCATTGTTTAAATGGCTCATCCTGATTTGTAGAAATATGAGAATTAATGTTCATTTTTATGTTTTTGTCTTCTCTTTTCTTTTTACAGTGGTCTTTTGAAAATGGAATGACTTTAACACACCTGATGTAGAACAGCATGTGATGTTTTTAGAGACCAGTATTGCTTCTTCTTTTTTGTGGCGTTTAAGGCTAATAAGCAAAAGGGTTCAAGGCCTTCTATTTTGTATTGAAAGCCTTGGGGCTTGGGCTACTCAATTCAACAAGATAATCCTTTGTCCCAATCCATCTATGTACTTGCCATACTCAACACCTTTAGGAGTAATTCATCAAATTGGTTGGATCTAAAAAAAAAATAACATCTCCTTGAGATCAACTTCGTAGATCGATTTCCTCCGGTTGATTCTCTTTAAAGATATATCCTCGCTGAAATTGAAGTATGTTCTTTCTTATCCAAGATGGGCAAAAAATTCAGAGCTGTTCTGGGTGCTGTGAGCAGTACCTCAGAAAAGTGCTAGGACTGTTTGGTGCTCACAATCTCAAAGAAACATATTTGCTGGGAAATTATTCTGTCAAAGTAATTATCTATATTAGTAATCAAGTCCAATCTAAACAGGACTTGGATGTCCTATTAAGAAACTGAAATGTGGAGTGCAATTTCCGATCTAAATTAAGATTTATTTTTAGTTTTTGAAAAAAGAAAAACACATATGTAAAGAGTGGAAACTCAATAGCACTATATGACTCCTACCATAACCCATAGGACCCATGTCTTAAAAACACTACAATTACAAAAAGGGCCCTATTAAAAAATAATATAAATATAAGCTTAAAACAAAGCTTGGCCCTTGAAAGCATCTCATCCAAGTCTCTTTAAGAGGGGTACAAGCACTTGTTTCATCAACAAAACCCCAACCAAAAACGAAAGAGAGAAATACACAATCTTTGTGTTTCTTTTGCATATATGCTTGTGAAACTTGGTTTCTTTTAAATGGTCACTTATTAATTAAGTATTGTTTAACAAGGTTGGATTGTTACATGGTAGGATTGTATCCTATTGTATAAGAAGTGCATTTTACTTTTAATTACTTATTTGGTACCTCTCTTCGATATATGATTTTCTAGGTGCCATTCACCTGTTCATTGACAAAATTTCATCATTTTGATACGTATTTAATATTTGATTATTCTGTTTGTAGGAATCCATGGGTGTTCACAAAGCCTACCACAAATAAAGATGAGATAATTGATGACGAGTGGTGGAATTTATATGACAATCTTTGGATCATTATCTGTCAGATGAATGGGAAGGCACCAGGCAAGATATTACCTAAATCTTCGTCCACAGTGGGCCCATCTTTTGGCCAAAGAGCACGTGGGTTAGTAGAATCACTGAATATTCCTGCTGCAGAAATGGCTGCAGTTGTTGTATCAGGGGGTCTTAGCAATGCATTGGGTGGAAAACCTAATAAAAATGTTGACAAGGCTATGCTATTAAGAGCAGAGAAGTGCCCCAGAATTGTTTTTCGACTTGTTATCCTATATCTCTGTAGATCTTCTCTAGAAAGAGTGTCTCGATGTGTCCAACAGGCCATTCAACTTCTGCCACATCTTCTGGCTGCTGACGACGAGCAAAGAAGGAGCAGGCTGCAGCTTTTCATTTGGTATTGTAATGTTAACATGTCAAGTTAACTTAAGTGAGATTTTTTTTCCCCCTTTTTTTATGGTTGCCTGTCGTCTTAAGTTTTTGTGTAATTCTTTTGTTGCATGTGTTGTCCTCTTTTTGCATCATTCTTAGTAAATTTGACATGGTTGGTTTTGTGGACAGGGCCTTGCTTGCTGTTAGATCACAGTATGGAATGCAGGATGATGGTGCTAGATTTCATGTTATTTCACATTTGATTCGGGAAACTGTTAATTGTGGGAAGTCAATACTTGCTACCAGTATCATGGGCAGAGACGAGTCGTCAGATTCTGGTGGCAATGCAAAAGAAACAGGCGCCCTACACAATCTAATTCAAAAGGATCGAGTGTTTGCTGCGGTGGGCACCAAAGTTCCTTTTTTTGTTGTCTTATCTTCAATATGCCATGCTGTCTGCTGCTGCAGTTTAATAAACCTCACCTTTTACTTGTATTTGTGTATGTTATCATATATCCGTAAGCTCCTTCTGGCCAATGATGGCAATCAAGTGGTTTCATCAAAATTGGCTCCATAAGAACTGTGGGAATATGATAAATTGATTATTATATCACTTGATGACGTACATAAAGAAGCGTAAACAATGTCATACCAAGGCCAATCAACATCTGAAGGGAATGGACTCAAACTTCAAAAAAGATTAAATGTTATATGTTGAATTGCTTATCAGCTTACTTTTTAGATTATTCCAATGGATGATATGAGGATGACACAGTACATGTTTTGCATAGTCTATGAAAACTGTTTATAAAACAATCACTTGGCTAACTTTTAACTATCCAACTCTCTACTCTCAGCAATGATCACTTCCTTTCCTCTCTTTAAGATCACTTCTATGAAATAAATTCAAAATATGAAAATTAAGGTGAAGATTGTACAATTCATGTGGCTCGGTATTTATTTATTTATTTAACAAAATTGAACAGCCCTTATATGTGTGTAGAAATGGTACATGGCAAAGGCAAGCATTTGTAACTCGATATGGAAGTCTCTGGATGAATTGATAATGTTTAATTTCTGCTGACTAGTTTGAGTCGTCCTCCTTAATTCTTTTTGTTTTCAATATTCCAGGTTGCTGATGAAGTAAAATATATAAAGACTTCAAAAACTGATCGCGGAAGACAGCTGCATGAGCTCCGCACAAGGATGGAGGAAAATTCATCCACAGATTCTAACCAGAAGAAATCTTTTGAAGATGAGATACAGAGTAGCTTAAACACCATTCTTGCTTCTGATGAGAGCAGAAGAGCTTCCTTCCAGATTTCTCATGATGAAGAACAGCAAATCGTTGCTGTAAGCATATGGTTTAATGATATTTTATAAACTTTGTATCGCTGTTGGCTTGTTTCCATGTTTCTGCCTAGTGATTTTTGCATCAACAGCTTAAGAATACATTTACTGCTTCAACAGGAAAAATGGATACACATGTTTCGCGGTCTGATTGATGAGAGGGGTCCATGGTCTGCAAATCCTTTTCCTAGTAATACTTTAACACATTGGAAGCTAGACAAAACAGAAGATGCATGGCGACGTAGGCCAAAGTTAAGACGGAATTATCATTTTGATGAAAAGCTTTGTCATCCTCCATCCGCCGTATGTAGTAATGAGGCAATTCTTCTAGTTAATGAAAGCAAATCTGCGTTCGGGGGACATATTCCAGAGCAAATGAAGCGGCTTTTACGGAAAGGAATTCGCAAAATCACTGAGGAGGGTTCCTCAGATCCCATTGAAAGTGATGTTGAATCAACTGTGCCAAAGGTGCCTGAGGATATGTCGGACGGAAAGATCTCTGAAGCACTAAAAGACAGCACTGATCAGAAGGATATTTTACAAGACGGAAAAGATTCTTCCCATGCATCAACAGAGCAAGAAACTAGTGAGGTATGTCAAAATGATTGTTGTGTACCAAGGGCTGCTGTATCTGTGTTTCTGAAGTCTGGTTTCCTTTTTTCAGGTTCTTGTGTCTGTTCCATGTGTACTTGTAACACCAAAGAGAAAATTAGGTGGACGTTTGGCTGTCATGAAAAATGTTTTGCATTTCTTCAGTGAGTTTTTGGTGGAAGGTACTGGAGGGTCATCTGTTTTTAAAAGCTTTCATGCTTCAAACAAGCCTGAGCAATTGGGAGGAGCTCAAAAGCAGAAGTTAAATCTCAATTTATATTCTGAGAAAGGAAATGCTTCTGAAAACACAGAAGCAGTTCATGAAAATATTCTACAAAAGCAGCCAAAAAATGTTAAACGACACCGAAGATGGAGCGTTTGCAAGGTAGTAAAACTGTAAATACTTCTCTCTAATTTTAACCTTTGGCAAATCTCTGTTCCTGCGATCTAATTTTTTATTTTTTGTTTTTTATTTTTTTTCATTTGTTGTTAACTGCAGATAAAGGCTGTCTATTGGACTCGGTATTTGCTTAGGTATACTGCAATAGAGATTTTCTTCAATAATTCGGTTACTCCCATATTTTTTAATTTCGCATCACAGAAGGATGCAAAAGATGTTGGAACCTTGATAGTTGCCACCAGAAATGAATCTATGTTTCCAAAGGGATACAGGGACAAGACTGGAATTATTTCTTTTGTTGATAGACGCGTGGCATCGGAGATGGCAGAAACTGCCAGAGAGATCTGGAGGAGAAGGGAAATGACAAACTTTGAATATCTAATGATACTGAACACACTTGCAGGAAGAACATATAATGATTTAACCCAGTATCCTGTGTTTCCTTGGGTACTAGCTGATTATTCCTCAGAGACTCTTGATTTCAACAAGTCTTCGACTTTTCGAGATCTTTCCAAACCTGTTGGAGCATTGGATCCTAAACGGTTTGAGGTGAGTTCATTTCATGGTAATGTATATGTTCAAACATGAATCCCTCCTGCAGATTGATGTCAATTTCAGTTATTTGCTGTAAGTATAAATAAATATTTGGAAAAAGTTGCATAAATAATCCTAGGGTTTGACCCTGGAAAGGAATTAAACACATTTTTTTATTTTCCTCAACTTGAAGCTTCAAGTTGGAGATAATCCTTCCACATCGATGTCAGTTAACTGGAAAATGGAAAGAAAAAAAAATGTAATGTTGCACACATGGCGCATCGCTTTCTTACCCTCTGTATTTTACATTTCATGTCCAACAGTTAATAATATAAAAAAGGAGATCTTTTTTCCCAACATTGCTGTTGTTCATTCAATCACTCTCTTCCTATCTCTTCCATTCTGCCACTTTATTTCTTCATTTCTTACCCGTTCTCTTCCTCCTTACAGTGCTTCCCCTGAAGCACCTTATCTCCGGGATCGCTTCCCACTCCCCCCCAAACTGCCACCACACCCACCTCCTCTACACTGCCACCAGCCCACCATCACTACACCTCCCCTAGCTCCAAAAGAAACCCAACTGTATGACCCACACCAAAGCCGCCACTGTGATCCCCATGATCCCATCCTGCCCAATTTGACACCTTGCATCCTCCCACCCTACAACTTCCAGACCTGCTTCCCCCTGAATTGGCACCATCCTGCCATCAATCCACCAACCTAGCCATGTATCTGTACTGGCTAAACTTTGGTAGGTCAAAGTGCGTGAAATAAGCTATGCGCTCCTGTTGGCGTACTAGATCGTATTTGATTTCCTACCTCTTGAGCTCCATTTGCATAGAAAACTTACTCTTTCACTATAATCAATTCCTTAACGTCAGCAACCTCTCTTTTATGACTTGACCTCAATCAATGGAATGGTATGGAAGATACCAAGGGAAAACAAAAGATAACCACTAATTATATGCATATATTGTATATATATGCGCGCGTGTTGTTTTGTGCTATTCATTCTTGTCTATGGGTTGTAGGATATTTGTGATCATTGTATTGTTTTGCTTTGCTTATGCAGGTTTTTGAAGATAGATATCGTAATTTCTGTGATCCTGATATTCCCAAGTAATCTTCAAGCCCTGTTTCAGTTTCAAGATTACGTTTGGGTTGTTATGTCGCAGGACCTAATGGTTCTTGTGTTTGCGATTGCAGTTTCTACTATGGATCTCATTATTCAAGCATGGGGATTGTGCTCTTTTACCTTCTTAGGTTGGAGCCGTTTACAGCTCTCCACCGTGCTCTGCAGGTATTCTAAGAATGCATATTGCTGGGCATTGCTATTGATAATTTCCTTCCTTCTTGAATCTAGGTCTGGCCTTGTGAATTTTTTTAGAACATTGTACTTAGTTACAAGTTATTTATTCACGGACACCAGGTCTATTACTTTGGGTGTTAATTTATCTTATTACTTATTTGTAGTTCCTTGCTTGTCCCTCAATTTTCCATATTGACCTGTTGCCAAAAAGCTTTTCTTATACATTGTTATTGGTCAGGGTGGTAAGTTTGACCATGCAGATCGTCTTTTTCAAAGCTTGGAAAGCACTTATCGAAACTGTCTGTCAAATACAAGTGATGTGAAAGAGTTGATTCCAGAGTTCTTTTACATGCCAGAGTTTCTTGTCAATTCAAACTCTTATCATATGGGGATTAAACAAGATGGTGATCCCTTAGCTGATGTTTGCCTTCCTCCTTGGGCCAAGGTATCTCCCCATGGTTTCAATGTGGATCATACAATAGTTTTGTTTGGTGTTACCATTCTTTTTGTTTAGAGCATGCCACTATGTGAGTAATGAAATTTATGGATTACCACCAACATCTAATTTGCAAAACCTGGTTAGTATTGTGTACTATGTGATCAGGTTGACTTTCTAGTTTTCGTTTTTCTTTTCTTTTTTTTTTTTAAATGTATACATCTGTTTCTGTTTTTCCTCTATTTACAGCTAAGGTGACTGGGTGGGTAGGGTGGGGGGATGATAATGGTTTCAGTGAGAGTTATTATAGCTATGTCCCTTGAAATTGTTGGGGGAAATAAAATTTCCACTGCCATCAGTGTGAATTAAAGAACACAAAAAAATAGAATTGATCAAACAAAGAGGAAAAATAATCAATCTCATTGGACACAGATTTACGTGGAAAACCCTTCCAAGTAAGAAAATATCCACTATAAAAGACTGGGTACACAATATCTCTCCATTCCCTAGTGGGTATACAATTTGATGCCACTCACAAGGTGGGTATTCTCACACTATCCAATATAACTAGGTATACAAAAGTACTCTCAATGTTTTTGCCCAAAACTTGAGTAAGACAGAGGAAGAATATGTGTCTCTCTTTTGCTTAGCTACTCAGCTCTTGCTTTCTTTTCCTTGCACACCCTTCTGAAACAATCTCTCCACCTTTTGTAGGAGAACTTCATTCATTATTTGTGTAATTTTCAAAGATATGTGGCTGCCTAAATATATATGAATCTACAATTTGTGAGTTGTGTGCTAAGAAGTTCACGGGTAATTATGTCTACACACACCACATTATTTTGCACTCACACGAATATAATTTTTTTATTATAATTTTGTCCTTCATTTAAGTTACCAAAATAACCTTTAACCTTCAAAAGCCTAAAATTCCACCACCATCACCACCTTCCTCTTTCGTCGTCGCCCACCACCCACACTCGCCACCATATTGTTGCCTCTCTCCTCCCTTGCCACCACTCCCACCCTCCACCTCCATGCCAGGCCTTCTTTGCCCACCCCGCAACCCACCTCCACCCTTCTCTTGTAGCGCCACCCCTTTTCCCAAACCCCCATCATCAACAGCTCCTGCGGCCCCTCCCTCTCGCCCTCACTCCCATAACCCTAACGACAAAATGGTATTTGGCCATGGTGCACCGAACCAAGGACTAATGTTCGGTCATGATAGTCCGAATGAATGCCACATGTTCGGCAATACTACTATGAACGTAGGCCATATGTTTGGTCATGGGAATCCAAATTGTGGTTGGAGGCGGCAAGGGAGAGAGGGTAGAAACTAGGAAAGAGCGGGGGAGGTGGCGCAGAGAGGAGAGGTAGCGGCTTGTAGGGTTTGGGTTCGCAATGGAAGTGGCGACGGGTTTGAGGGTGGGGGGAGAGCTCGATGTTGGTGGGTTAGAGTTCGCAATGGAAGTAGTGAATGGGGTTAGGGTTCGCGCTGAGGATGCGAGGGTGGAGGGAAAGTAGGGGAGGAAAGGAGGGAGAGAGGATGATAGAGTGCACAAAGGAGTGAAGATGTAGGGGTGAGGTGGAGCAGCATTGAAAGTCGCGATCAATGTGGTGCGACAGTAGAGGAGGCGATAGTGGTGCGCAATGGTAGAAAGGGTAGTCGAGGTGGCGCAGCGGTGGCTGCTGGATGTATAGTGGTGGTAGTTAGGTTTAGAGTGTGGGAGGATAGTGATCAGGATATTTTAGGTGTTAAGGTAGATGCACAAAGTAAAACTTAAATATTTAAATTTTGAAGGTGGGTGTATTTTTGTGTACTTGGCAATTTTTGTGGTGTAGGTAGAATTCCCTGAAGCTCACACTGCACAATACAGGCAGTGGTCAAAGCATTTATTAATCATATGGGCTGCTGGTTGCTTTTCACACCACAGTTCTTTTTCTGCATTTGCAATGGGATTACATTTCTATCTAAAGGCATTGAATGAGGTGGACCTACGCATAAATTTTCCCCCTTCACCTCATCTTGGATGAGGGAACACCTCAACAACTCCTCACATAGAGTCCGTTCCAGCCAAGCACGAGTTTATCTCTTGGCATGACCTTTGTCAAGCATATTAGCGGGATTGTTGTCTGTGTGGATCTTCACCTGTTACATGAGCTGCTTCTCCATTACTTCGCGTATACAATGATAGCGAACATCAATGTGTGTGTGGTATATGGCATTCTTACTTTGATCTTTTGCACTTTGACTGTCACAATGTACCACGTACTCTTCTTGCTTTAGTCCCAATTCATGGAGAAATTGCTTCATCCATAATATCTCTTTCCCAGCTTTAGTAGCAACAATATACTCTGCCTCTGTCATAGATAAAATAACATCAGACTATCACTATGCAGCTCCCTCTGTAAAAGAGAATAGAAATCCAGATGTTGATTTTCGGCCATCAATTTCACCTGCCATGTCAGCATCTGGAAAAACCTCCCAAGACTAGTTTAGCTCCCCCAAAACTTAAAGCACAACTTAGAGGTACCCTTCAAACACTTCAAAATCCACTTGATGGCTTCTCAATGCTCTTTCCCATGACTGAAAATAAATCTACTCACGAGACCAACCACATGAGCAATATCCTTGCCATGTACCAAAGTGCTGCTACTAAAGCTGGGAAAGAGATATTATGCCCAAAATTGCTCACACTCTCCAATATAATTGGGTATACAAAAATGATCTCTATGTTTTTGCCCATATCTTGAGGAAGACAGAGTAAGAATACTCTCTCTCTCTCTCTCTCTCTCTCTCTCTCTCTCTCTTATCTTTTGCTTTCTTTCCCTTGCACTCTTCTGAAACAATTTCGCCCCCTTTTATCAGAGAGCTTCAATCGTTATTTGTAGAGCATTCAAAGATATACAGCTGCCAAAATATATATGCATCTGCAATTTGCGAGCTGGGTGCTAAGAAGTTCACACTGCACAATACAGGCAGTGATCAAAGCATTTATTAGTCAAGGAGTCCCCATAGGCTTTCTTTCTTGCTTCAAGTTATAGCTTGCTTGATTGTATACAGGAAAGGAACTATAAGGCTATAAGTGCTTGCTGTCTGAAATGAGGTGGACCTACCCATCAGAAATTGGGTCAAAATACGTAGATTGTTTTTATAACTTGCATTCTTGATAGATGTGCATATTTTTCTGCCGATCTCAGATAAAAGGTTAGAAGATCATTTGGTAAAGCGTAGAAACAAGAAGATCCTCAAATTAACATTTGTTTGCTAAACTTGCTTTTAATATCATTGGTGTGCTGATCTTGTGCAAGGTGCATGTAATGTAAACACATTCATTGTCTACTTTAGTTTGAAATGTATCGTGAAGATTATAAGATGAATGCTGCGCTAGATGGATAGCCAACGTAAGAGCCCATGGCCAAATTTTGCTTGATATGAATTGTGGGAATTTGTTGTTTTGACAGAAAAAATTCTTTCTGCCAAGCAAATAAAAACAAACAAAAGAAATTGGAAAGAAAGAAAGAAAGAAGGAAAGAAACAATGGAATTTCCTGAGGAAAATAAATATTCTAAAGAAAAAGTCCCTCTTCTAAGAGCTGTCAAAGCCAACAAATTTGCGGGAATAAGAATCAGTGTGGGAGTTTGTCTGTGTGTGTGTGTGTAGTCTTCTTCTACAGAAAAGTTGGAATGACAACTTTTGGTGCTACAGCACCAAACCATGCAAATTGAATCTTTCCTTTCATAGCAATCAATATTAATTAGAAATAATGGAATTCAAGCTAAAATAAGGAATTATATAAGATAACTTAGAAGCATGTTTCTTAGGGGGGAAGTCCCCAATATCTCCGGAAAATTAAAATATAAAGGAACAATATTGGTAATACCTGGGTCGTAGGTGCTTGCTTGGTTCTTCTCAAACCAATGACCTCCAGACAGCAAATTTAAGTTTTTTGTTTTATGTTTTATATTGACTCTCATGAAAGCCACATCAGGATAAGCCCAGAGACGCAGATGATAGATACACTTCTATTTTGTGATTCACAGATGTATTTAGGCAGCAATCCAGGAAAGCCTTTAACAGAGAAAGCCCTTGTGATCTGCTGAGTTTCCCCCACTTCCTTTTTCTTGGTTTCTAATTTCCTAATACGCATTATGTTAACTTGTATGTTTTAATGATCATTAATTATATAAACCACGCTTTGCAAATTCTACACATGCAATTTTGAGCATTTTGTTTCTAGGCTCTCTTTGTCTCTGTTGCCGTACCCTTTAAATTATAACCCTTGCACTGTGTTTGACTGTGAACATTTAGGTTATGATTAAATTCCTATTTTGACCCAAAGGAGAAAATAATAATATCGGAAGAACTTGTTTTCATATTTATTGAACAGGGCTCCCCTGAAGAATTCGTAAACAAAAACCGAGAGGCCCTTGAGAGTGAATATGTGAGCTCAAATCTCCATCACTGGATTGATTTAGTGTTTGGTTATAAGCAGCGTGGGAAACCAGCAGTAGAGGTATTTTAGACTGAAAAATGACTTGCACTCTTTGACTAATTAATTGGATAAGTTTTGAAGTTTACTGATATTTTAAAGTGTTGTATTGCAGGCCGCAAATATATTTTATTATTTAACTTATGAAGGTGCTGTTGATCTGGAGGCCATGGAAGATGAATTCCAAAGGTCAGCCTTAGAAGACCAGATTGCAAATTTTGGACAGACACCTATTCAGATCTTTCGAAAGAAACACCCTAGAAGGGGACCACCAATTCCAATAGCTCATCCTCTGCACTTTGCTCCTGGTTCTATTAATTTGACGTCCATTGTTTCTAATACAAGTAATTCATCATCAGCTGTCTTATACGTTAACGTGTTCGACTCCAATATTGTTCTTGTCAGCCAGGGCCTGACCATGTCTGTTAAGATGTGGTTGACTACCCAACTGCAATCTGGTGGAAACTTTACCTTCTCTGGCTCTCAGGTGTGATTATTTATCATCATTAAAACCAGCAGCTTTTATTATTTATAATGTCAGTTTAAAATGGTATGGAAATTCTTGCAGGATCCTTTTTTTGGGGTTGGTTCTGATATCCTTTCTCCCCGTAAAATTGGGAGTCCTTTGGCTGAAACTATTGAAATTGGAGCACAATGCTTTGCAACTATGCAGACACCGTCTGAAAATTTTTTGATTTCATGTGGCAACTGGGAAAATAGCTTCCAGGTGATATCCCTATCTGATGGGAGAATGGTCCAGAGCATCAGACAGCATAAAGATGTGGTTAGCTGTGTTGCAGGTACCTTTCATTCCTGAAAATAACTAAAACTACCAATGAAAGAAGTTCAACAAAGATTTTTGGCAATTGGATTTACACTTAACATTACTCTTGTGAGAAATTGAAACATGATGAAACACACTAGAGATCTATCAGATGTTAACTTCTCTTGAAGCCTGGATTCAATAAACCCAACTCTTCTGAGAAAAGGAAACATGTATTTTGTGTGTGTGTATATTTTGCATGACTCTCCATTATTGATTGCCAATTTGCCATGGATGCCTGCTAACTTACAACCTTGCCACATTTGGTTCATTCAATTGTATGTGATGAGACTTGGTACTTTCTCCATCCCAGAATTATATTCCATTTTGAAAAGCATCTTGTTCTAGAAAATTACTTCCTATGTTTCATTTTAAAATTTCACATTCTAATTGGAGTTTAATACTGCTTTAGTGACATCTGATGGAACCATCCTTGCTACTGGGAGTTATGATACGACAGTCATGGTTTGGGAGGTTTCCCGCATTAGAGCCTCCGAGAAGAAAGTTCGAAATACACCTACAGAAATGCACCGTAAAGATTATGTTATTGCTCAAACTCCATTTCACATTCTGTGTGGGCATGATGATATAATTACATGCTTATTTGTTAGTGTAGAGCTTGATATAGTTATAAGTGGTTCAAAAGATGGGACTTGTGTTTTCCATACCCTGCGGGAGGGAAGATATGTTAGATCTCTTCGGCATCCATCTGGCAGTGCATTGTCGAAGCTCATTGCATCTCACCATGGACGGATTGTTTTTTATGCTCATGATGACCTCATTCTGCACCTGTATTCTATTAATGGGAAACACATTGCCACTTCTGAATCCAATGGTCGACTCAACTGCGTTGAACTGAGCAGCTGTGGAGAGTTCTTGGTTTGTGCTGGCGACCAAGGGCAGATTGTTGTACGCTCAATGAACTCACTGGAGATTGTTAGAAGGTATAGCGGAGTCGGAAAGATAATAAATTCCCTAACTGTGACTCCAGAAGAATGCTTCTTAGCAGGGACCCGAGATGGAAGCCTTCTTGTGTATTCTATAGAAAATCCTCAACTTCGTAAAACTAGCCTTCCTCGAAACTTGAGATCCAAAGCTTCTGCAACTGGATAGACCCAAATTTCAGGACAACATTGTGCATTATTAATGAGTATGCTGATCGTTGATGTTAGTCCAAGATATGCCCTATTATTTCCTGGTTCGTTCTTCTTTTGATTTCAGCTTATATCCAATGTGTATTTTTTATTTTTTTCGTGCCTTACCTTTACCTAAATTTCATTTTGATAACTACTATATCACAATCATTTTGATCCTTTTTTTCTAAGCACTTGTTTCCACTGTGCTTTACGTGTAAAATAGATGCTAAAGATTACTTTCTAGTTACGGCTGCCACCTTTCCTAATCCCGGTTTTAAGTGTTGAATTACATACTTTCTAGTTACTGCAGCTGAAAAACTTTTTCCCGTGGTTTAGAATCTTGTGGTTCCTTCAACATGTGTTACATTCCCTGCCACTTGTGGCTCATCCCTCGAGATGAAAGGCATTGTTTTTCGTGAACAAAATTGAACACTGTAACATAGCAAATTCAGGAGAAACAAAATATGATATGGAAGCTCATGACTAACAAAGTGGATGAAAGATATTAACACGAGATATAAGATAAAATAATAAGAGAAGAACTCATTTAAATGGGGATAAAGCAAAAGAAAAGTGTAAAAAGCTTGGTTATCTTTCCAGGCATTTCATGCTGTAATTTGTAAATAGTGACTGAAATCTCAAGTCCAATGCACTTTTTTTATTTAAAAAAAAAAGTGTTTTCATTTCAGTTCTTTCTGGGGGACAACTTTACTTGAGACTTGTGTTAAATTTTCTGATCCACATTATCAAAATTGTTGTGTAGGCTTAAGACTGTCTTATCAAGTTCTGGCTTAACGCATTATGGAGCTTTTGAACATCCAACCTCCCTTGTATGCTTTTTCTTTTTTCCTTTCTTTTCTCTGCCATCCCTTGTGCTTGTTCACTTTGTGGAACCTATACTTGAGCTAATGGAATGGTATGCCAGGCTTCAGCTATTTCTATATGCACTTTCTCCTTTCTTTTGTTTTTCTTCTTTTTTGTACTTCTCCCTTTTCTCCCTTTCTTTTTTGTTCCATGCCTCACCTGCATTTGAGAAGGGCACTAGGATTGAATTTCAAGGAGGATTGACATTTTATTCATCACTAGATCAATATGTTATAGCCTGCTTGGAGTTCTTATTCAATAATTCTGTGTATCATCCATATGCCATCTGACTATAAGTTCGTTTAGGGAATACCAATCTGATACTTTTTTCGAAACACTGAATGAACAGAGTTACAGAGTGACTCTCTCTCTCTCTCTCTCTCTCTCTCTCTCTCTCGTGTGTGTGTGTGTGTGTGTGTGGTGATTGTGGAGCGGGTTGGGTTTGGTGCCCTTATTAGTATTTATCACTGCAGTAATAGTGTACACTCTTATTCACCCTCCTCGGTTCTGCCAATCACTGGGGTAGATTACTTTTGATTGCTAAGCTACTTGCAAATTGGATCTTGTGGATTGTAGCCTTACTTTCCACTACTATGAGCTAATCCTGATTTCAAATCATCTTCAGAAGTATTGCATCGTCACAATTCAAACCCTAATGGCCTTCATAAGCCACTCCTATCCAAACCCTACACTACACTAGATATGAACGGTTGACGAAACATGATTTGTTTCACATAAGCAACAAAAAAACTAGGTCTAAAAGACTTCTTGAGGTCTATCTGTACAATAACTCTTCTTTAATCCCATGTTCCCATAACTTATTAAGGCAAAATGAGGCGCTTTCTTTATTCTGTGTACAGTTCTTAATGTGATATTTTGACTTTGTCTTGTCTTATATTTTGTTACAGACATGCTGCTTTTTGTCTTACATGAGAATGCAGAATTGCGACCACCCAGGGATGATGTTCGCGCCTGCTCTCGCCTTCCCATCCAGACATCGATTCTTTTAACAGTAAAAAGTGCTAGAAGATTGTAACCGGCAGCACTTTGGTGTTTGCAATCTTCAAACTCCTTCGTCAGTTGCGATTCATACAGATCTGAACAATTTGGCAGGTGTTTTCTCCCCATTAAAATGATGCTATAACCGTGACCAAATGCTACCCTTACAAATCAAGTGTTCTCTTTGTTGATGAAAACGCTGCGGGAGGAACTGGGTTTCAACACATTATTGTAATTTGTACATTATGTTCTTGTAACTTTAGGTCAGAATTGTTGTGTATTAACAGTAGTTGTATCTGTCAAGCTTATTGTTTCCGATTCCAACCTCCGTTATTTTTCTTGTTTAAAGACGGATAAAAAGATTCATGTAGTCAATCTCAATTAATTAAGACAAGGGCTTAGTTTGGAATAGCCCGAGGTAATTTGTCCTATACCGAGGCAATTTTTCACCGACATGTAAAGATTCAATAGTACATATTTTTCTTAGCATATGCCGCATTTAATCAATTACTTTGTCATTAGTGTGTTATTCAGTGCACCTTTTTCATACCTCTAAATTTATGGTTTTAAGTAATAAAATTTTTGTTATTTAGTATCAGAAGTTATAAAATAAAAAGTTATAAGCACATTTGTTTAATTTTTAAAATTTTTTTGCTGGCCTATAAATTAAAAAGTTAAAAACTAAACCTGAACCATCAAGACCACCATTCTTAGCCCTTTTGACGAAACAGGGGATCAATACATTTTTAGGGCTTTATTGGTAATGTTCCCTTCTCCACAAAGTAACGTATAAAATTGGCAACATAACGGTTATTTAAATTCTTATCCTCAAACAGGCATTTCACTTCTCTGACATTGGCCCTCAGTGCATCGCCCGCCTCACCCACCAGCGCCAACTTAACCGACTCGGTAATTGACTCACTTGTAAATGACCCACTTCTCTCGTTCCTTGGCACCTCCACCCCGAGTTTCTTCCCTTGCAACAGCCTAGCGTTCAACCCTTGGTCATTCATCACCGGCAACAGAATCAGAACTCGCCCAAAACTCAGCCCTTCTATGACCGAGTTCCATCCGCAGTGAGTCAAGAAACCCCCAATGGCCGGATGACTCAGTATCTTAACCTGTGGTGCCCAATAGACATAAACCATTCCCCTGTCCCTGACTCTCTCCACAAACCCATCTGGGAGCATCTCTAACTCGTCCTTTGTTGACCCGGGTGGCTTCCTCAGTACCCAAAAGAAAGGCAACCGCGATTGCTCTAACCCAAGTGCCAACTGAGCGAGTTCATTTTGACTCAGAGTTGCCTCGGTTCCGAGTGCAACGTAGACCACCGAGTTCACACTCTGTTTGTCTAACCAACTTTTGATTTTAGTTGCCCATTTCCCATCGTCATCGTCATCGTCATCGTCTTCTTTGTCGGAAATCACCAATGAAGGAGGTAAAAACCCCACAGGGACAACTGGTTTGTCGTAAAGCTCACAAAGAAGATGGAACCATTCAGGTTCGAACTCAACACAAGTTCTTATCAAAACGACATCGCTCTCCCCAATCGACAAGCCAAACCTCTCCATGTCCGAAGCGCCGGATTCGTTCCCCTCCGAACTCTCCATATACTTCATAACCTCGTGCAGCCGGTAGACGATGTCGGACGGCGGCGGGACCCACTTCGGCACCACCGTGAAATCCTCGGCCGCCGTTCTGGCGTGCTCTTCTTTCAGAATCATGGACGGAGGCCCAATAAAAGCCATGCTCGCGGCGTTGAAGAGACTGAAATAGGCGGAGGAGACGCCGAGCGCGGCGGCGATTTGGGGTACCCAGTGGGAGGCGTAGTCGTAGATTATCCAGTCTGTCCTTGGGATTGTGGTCTCGAGAAGAGCGGCGAGTGGGTTTCTTAGCAAATCGAAGGCCGTTTTGAGGAACTGAGCTTTCTGGTAGGGTATGTCCATTGAAGACTCGGCTCGTTCTGGTAAGTTGGGTAGATGAGGTAAGGGAAGGGTGATTAGGTGTATGAGAGAGGATAAATTTGGGGGGATCTTGGGGAGTCTGGAGAGGTTTCTGGGGGTGGAGACGTAGGAGACGAGGTGGCCATTCGAAGCTAAGCACTTGGAAAGATGCAGGAAAGGTAGGAGATGGCCGATGGCTAGCCATGGAAACATAACTACATGAAGAAGACGACCATCCTGTTCCTGTTCCTGTTCCTGTTCCTGTTCCTGGTTTTCCATTGATTGGAAGGTAAGGCTATGGATGCCAAAACAAAATGTTGACTTCTTTATGCATACAATTATTAGAAGGAAAACTTAGCAGAAATGTGGGGGGATGAATGGAAGCAATTGGGTTGCCTTACATAGTTATATAATGAGGGATGACCTTAACGCACATATAAACAAACAATTATAATTATTAGCCTCCATTGGGATAATGACTTTTTGTTTATTTTACTACAAGTTGCATGATGAGGTATGCCCGCACGCATATAAATAATTATTATTAGCTTTATTTGAGATAATGGCTTATTGTTTATTTATTTTATATGTTTTTTTTTATCAAATCATTATATTTTTTTGGAGTCCTTTCAACGATATTAATAGAAAAGGTAAATTTTTTTTAACCAAAATTAAAAAAAATAATAATATTTAAATTATTTTGTGTGCAATGAAATGGAATAATATTAGTTGAAAAATTATTTTAAATCTAGGGATTGCAAGCAATGATAAAAAATACATCAATCACACATGTAAGAGATTCATAAATTTTTACGTAGAAAATCTCAACTTGGGTAAAAACAATGAGATTAATTCAAGTCTAAGTAAATTAGGTATTATATCAATGACAGTTACAAAACTCACTTATATACTGTAATCAATTTCTCAATCTGAACGCATTAAGCCTTATTTGCTGAATGCACGTGTACTGTTTTCTATACTTGATCACCATCACACCGAATTTTCAGTGCTTCATCAAAATATTGAATTCTTAATGCTTTATGCCGACAAATTCTACCGATGGCAATCGTAGGAATCTACAAAAAAATGTTAAAGAATAAAATTCGAATTAAACTCCTAAGATTTGAGAAAATTGTTAAACTATGTAGGATTCTTTGAGGGAGAATATATATATATATATATATATATATATGATAGGCAAATCTGATGAACAAATTAAGAATGTAGAATGGAGAGAGCTGAATTGGTATGATAAAGGAGAAGGATAACTAAGCTCAGAATATGGGTAGCATGAACACGTAAAATTGGGAATCAATGAGTCAATGAATCGTGAATAAGAGCATGGTCATTCCCCGTATTTATAACCCTCTTATGAAACTATTAGGATCAAGAAGAGACCCTTAAAAGATTTCATCACATTATCCGAATATCTCAAATCAGTGTTTAATTCTAATCGATTACGTCAACTTTTGGTCACCCAGTGGGTACTCAGCCCACTCGGGTCGAGTCATTCTGGATCACTCAATCAGATGAAAATGCAATGTAAACACTCAGAGATGTTATCTCGACCATCTTGTAAGCTAATATTGTAATTTTCAATAGTCCAAGAATCTCAGGGAGAATTTTGGTGCTAGTGTGATTTGTTCTCATCAGAATAGTAATTTATAGACTGATTCGTTGTTTAATCAATCAATGGCTAATTTTTACCTATCTTGTTGCCAAGCTCGTTGGGTCTTTGGTGGCAGTTATCGAGCTTGGCTCGGCCAAATTTTGGAGATCGCTTATTCATTTGGTTATCTTCCTCAGCAAGATTACATAGAACATTCATCAACTATGATGCTAAATTCACTCTTGTTAAGCCCTAGCTAATGCATCTAGGAATTGGTTTGTTGTGGGTGGAGGGTGCCTCTATGGCCACAAATTTTGGCTTTTCTTCCCCTGACAAACGATAAAAGAGTGAAAGCAAGTCTAAGGCTTTGTTTGTATACTGAAGAAAGAAATAGAAAGAGAAAGAGAACAAAATCCATTTGGAACTAGATATTACCCGCACCTAAAGGCATTTCAAAATTCTTAATATGTTATTTTTATTAATAATTCCTTATTTTAAAACTTTTTTACCAAATAGATAAAGTTAATTTTTTAACATGTTAACTAAAAAAGTTATAAAAAAAACTATCAAGTACGGCCTAAATAAATTAAGCAGGGACAAAAATAGTTACTTACGCACGAATAAAAAATATTTTAAGAACACTATATGAAACATGCTTATCTACTTAATAATATAACAAATAAAATACTATTAATTTATTTTTATTAAGTAGATAAAAAAATTAAAAATTAACTACCTAAATTATATCAAACATGTTTATCTAATAAAAGAAAAAAAATGTATATGAAGCATTCGTAAAATACGTTTTTGTTAGATGTAAGACTCGTTCTCCAAGTAATGATGGTGTGGAGTCATTGCGTTGAGTGTCTGAATCTGTAGAGTGAAAAGATCCTTAAAAGAAAAATTGATAAATAAATCATGACCATTGATTAAATGTGGAGGTAGAATAACTTTTAGATGTGCCATGGAATACATGTCACATCAACTATGCTAACTTGTTATATAGATATCTTAAAGGTTGATTTTTTAATATAAAAAAAACTAATGTTTAAGTCATGTAGAGGTTTAAGATGGGAATCTACGTGTTTCATCCTCATTGGCCAACGAGTGTCTAAGTGTCATCCACATTCGTCTACACAAGAATAGGGTTAGAGATGCACCGCTGGTTGCTCAATTGGAGGGCTCTTCGACGATCGAATTAGTATGGGTCTCAGGGAGAGAGAGGCCAATACAGAAGAGAGTTCTCCAGAGATAGAATATGTGTATGTGTAAATACGTACCTTTGTTTATTATTCCTTTTGTCTTTTATAGTGAAAGATAAACCCGACTTGGGTCATTTATCCTGACCTAGCGCAACCTGACCTCACCTGGGTCGGGTTGTCCTTTCTTTATTTGTCCCATTAGATAAAGATGAACCATTATTAATGTTTGGGTTGAGTATTCCTTTTGACATGCCAGGATTTCCCCACTTGCTCTCTGCCCTGTATGGGGTCTAACTAACCACCTCTAACATTTAGGCATAGGGTTTAGCCAACTGCCCTTGACATGACGCCGATGATGTTAGGCCTAGTTATATGGTTCTTGAGTTCGAGTGATTATGCCTCAGGATTGATAGTAAATGTGTAATCCCAAGAGGGGGGTGAATTGGATAAATTTTTTTGTTTAAATATTAACACAAGTGTATATTTTAATTCATTTATAAACAGGATTCAAAACTTTTCTTGTTTGAGACTTAAAATACAAGTAAATGATTTAAGTGTAAATAAATGTGATGCAAAAGTAAGTAACAAGATAATAATAAAAATGAAAAGTAAAGTGGGATAGAAGTACGACACCATAATTTTTACAAGGTTCGGCGCAACAGCCTACGTTCTTACCTCAAGCCAACCGCTATGAGGATTTCTCACTATTCCTCCTTCAATAGGCGAAGCAGCCTCTCTCCTTAGTCTAGGCAGAGTAGCCTCTTTTGAGAATGTACCCTTCTCAAGTATTCCAATCCTTATAGGCGGATTAACCTCTTTGAGAAACCTCTTTTTCAAGTATAACAAAACAATGAGAATGTGTACAAAGAAAAAGCTGCTACAATGAGCAGATGAGTACAAGAATAGAACACACTAACTCACTCTTCAAGAATATATCAATGAAGCTCAATGAGAAATCTAACAAAATTCTCTCTCAAAAAATTGATTGAAAACTCAAGTGATTTGAAGCACAAGAAGTAAGAATAAGAGAGAATGCTTGAGAGGCTTATAGTTGGTAAAACAAGAGCTCAAAGGCTCTATTTATAAGCCTTAATACTGGACTAGCCATTTGGCTATGTATGGAAGTGTCAAACTAGCTGTTTCAGCCAAAAATTCGAATTTAAACCTGTTCAGTCGACTGAATTAACCCATTCGGTCGACTGGATTGACCCTCAGTCGACTGGATTGACCCTCAGTCGACTGGACCTGAAGGTCAGTCTACTAGACTGCTTTGAATCTAAATTTTTTTTGGTAGACCAGTGCAGTCGACTGTGATGCAAAGCATTAGTCGACTGGACTTGTTAAAAATCCAGAATATTGATTTTTCAAACATTTTGATCACTTCTTGTTTTGAAAAATATTTTTAAGGTATTTTAGGAATCCTATGAGCCTCAAAAGATATATCCATGAGACATGTAAATGTACATAGATCCTACAAATGAAATTTAAAACTTTTATTTTCAATCCTTCAACTTTTCAACTCTTGCATTATTCCAAAATCTTGTCGCCAAAGTATTTGTCTTGAATTCTACTTCATGGTTTCCACTTTGTATCTTTTAATTGTGCTAACCATTTATTTCCTGTAAATAATCTCAAATTGCACAATTAGATACTTAGGTTTGTTATCATCAAAATGGTCCTTAAAGCCTTGTTAGGCCAATAAGGATCTGTTTTGCCTGGCCCCTAATAGTTGAGCTGTCTAACTTTGCCTAAGCTTGAGTAGCCGAGCCACTTGAGCTCGAAACACTTTGGTGCTCGCCTGCTATAGGTACTGAGCAGGCTATTTGTCTTGCTGACGTGGACGCCAAGTCAGCATGTTGATCCCGACCTCCCTCAATTACCCCATCACCTTGTTGTTGCTTAACCTGCTGAGCTGCGGGGCAGGTGATGAGACGCTAAAAGTGAATCGCCAACTCACAAGTGGTCAAGAAGCGTATCTAACAAGCTTTACTGACGTGCCATTCCTTAATGGGACGCACATGTTCATGGACAGTTGTGCCTTTACACGTGTCATGCCATTAATGGCTCTCCACTAACCTTTACACTGATACGCCTTCTCGCATTTCAAGCATACGACACAATGTGCATCTTGGTATTCGAAACATCAAGAACGATTCTCAATAAATACCAATTATTTTGAATTTATGACGTTTGATTTGAGCTCAGGCACCATGCGTCGAGCTATTGTCGTGCTCGGATTTGAGTTACTCGAGCTCGGCACACTTATAGCTTGGAATGAAGCTTCGTTTCCTTGGCACCTGAACCGCTCGAAATATGACACGTTGCCTTAGCATTCAATGCGCTCATTTAATGCAGGCGGCGCATGCCCCTCTCGCATCGTTCTAAGTGCGTCATTTGACACTTCCCCTTCAAACCCCTTGGGGTTTTATAAATAGGGATGGCTTCCAAAGCTATTCCCCCTTGGGGTTTTGTAGACACACTCGAGGCCATGGCAAAGTTCTGCCAGGACTATGCCATCCCTAACGATGTCATGGTTCGGATGTCCAACCCAGGTGAACACCAGACGAAAAATGAACTAGGGGCATCGGTATGGCCTCTCCTGGCCATAGTTAAGGCCAGGGTGAGATTCCTCCTCCCTTGCATCATGAGGGAGGCCATGAATTTTACAATCTCTACCTTGCCCAGCTCACCTTCATCTTTTTTCTCATTTTGATAGGGGTAGACGTATTGAACCGATACCTGGGCGTCAATCTCGGGATATGTGAGATTCAGTATTACTACCCCCTCAAGCAAACTGTTACGAGTAGCAATAGGTACTATCCTAGGGATAAGGATGTAGCTCGGCACATTGTGCTTGACCTTAAGCGGGTTGTACAAGGGAGAGATTAAAGACTTCATTATGGTCGAGGGCAATTGGTAGCTTGGGCCTGGCCCCCATGATCCCCGAACCAAATTGTGCCCCACTAAGGCTAGAGCCTCAGATAGCTAGTTGAGCTGAACCTTCTTAGACTTTATTTTGATTTTTCTATTTCTTTTTATGTCGAGCTTTAACATAATCTCTGTTTGTGTTTTTTGTAGGTTCATACGCTAATACCTCAGCAAACAGAGATCGGTGTGACTGCCACATCAACTATACCCACTTGAAGTGTGTTCTAGACTTTGATCGGAACGTGCAAAGTTTTTCTCGCTTAGTCAACGAAGTTCTCATCTGAGTTGACGAGCTCAAAATTTGACTAGTGCCTATAAAGCAAGCACATACCACCAGGGCTCAATCTTCCAACATATCATCTATGTCCCAAGCACTCGTCAAGCAACTTCTTCCTTCCTCAGTCGACCTCACAACTCCATTCAAGGAAGCTATAATGATGCCTACTCAACATTTGGCCAGCCTCATTTTTGGGGACCAAGTTTCATCCCCTTTGCTGAGCAGTAACCAAGCTGCAGGGGTTATGTGACACCCCGACCCGTTTCTTTTTTTGAAATATTTAAGTGTTGATGGTGTTGGAATTAACACTTGACCTTGGTGATGTTTTAGGTGCATGTTTGAGCCTGCGCGTGAATACCAAAAAAGTTTCTTAAAATTCCAGTGAAGATTTAGTCGACTGAAGTGGTGAATTTAGTCAACTGAGTAGGCTGTATGGTGGTTCAGTCGACTAACTTGGAGGGTTCAGTCGACAGATTTGTGGCGGTGGAAAGTTTTTGAGATTCCAGTAGCTTTTTAGTTGACTGAACTCGAGAATTCAGTCGATTGGATTCCTGTATGGGGCTGAGCTTATAAATATCAAGCTTTTGGAAGATATTTTCAAAAAGTTAGCTTCTTGAGTAAGTTTCATTTTCTCTGCCTTCTCTCTAGATTTTGATAGTCCTGGGCTCGATTTTTAGTAATTAGACAATAGATCCTTAGTATCGGTGCCAGGGGCTTCGCATCTATTCAGACGGAATCTCGTTTCGTCGAGGTTCATTTTTCAAGGCGTCGAGCTTTTGGCTCAACGAGGTAGGATCCTAGACTATGTTGTCGTTAAAGGGTGTTACGTGCAGTTATACGCTTTTCTACTGGTAGAAAATGTTTTAAATGCTTTATTTTATGTTTAAACCTTGTTTGTTCGAATAAAAAGCATGTTTTGCGCTTTTCTTGATTTATTACTGTTAGGGTTGGTATACTGAAAATCACGTTTTTAGTATTTAATTTTATTTTTAATAAAATTAATTTTTTATTTTATGAGAATTTTTATGAGTAATGTATGTGTATCATTTCTTTGATATGCATGGATATCTAATATTCTGTATAGTATTTAATCTGGTGTATAGAGTACGGCTTGCATACAGAAGATCAGATTTTAGGTTCTTACAGAATATAAGTTTTATGTTCACAGTTTAGATGGAAATGGATATACCATCGGTACGACTGTAGTACAGAGTTTTAGTAGGCCTGTCTTGGTTGTGGAGAACAAATAATAACGTCGTATATTGTTCCGACTCTCTGTGTTAGTATACTTTGTGTGTATTGAATGGGACATTTGGGGTAATTAATTTTGTACTAACTATATAAATTAATTCACACTTCAAGATTATTATGAATAATACTTATCCTCTTAATCTTAAAATAATTATTAATTTGCATATATTTAATATTCGTTGTTTTGATTCATTAAAGGGTGCGATCTTATATAGGTCTATATTCCTGGTGAGTTGGATAGTGGTATTATTTTTATGAAAAATATGAATTATTGACGGAATTCACGTCCCAAATGATCGGGATTGACGATATCCCCTTAAGAATGCTTATAAGTTTTGACCGGACCAAATCTTGCACGTGGATTTAATTATTCGGCGGTCAAATAAATTAAGCGAAAGAATTTAAGAAATATCAAGATGCCGATTAAATTAAATTATCAGTAATTAAATTTAATTGACGGGTATTGAAAATTTTAACGTGGTGAGAAATGGTAAGTATTTAATAACAGGAACTCAATGTAGGAAGGTCTTGAGATTATAGGTCAGAGTGCAATTATAGTTCTTTAGTGGTGTGAACTATAATTTAATGTTTTATAAAAATTGCAGAAATCGCTGCGACTTTCCATAATTGCAGAGATCGCTAGTAGGTATCTGTATTCCACTAGAAGTCTTACTCATAATTACTCTACAGGTCCCTGCTGTGGCCCTATATATACGCGGGTAGGCTGAATTAGTTTGAAATGATTTTTGTATCATTATTATTATGATATTATTTTTGTTTTTCAAGATTTAAATATATCGGGGTTCTGCTGGTATGAGTTCTCGGAGGATCGTAACCCACATTACGTTCGAGGATCGCGTAAGAAAATACAGTAGAAGATCTGATAGGAGTTTCAACTCGGAATCAAATCGTAGTTGAAGAATTGATTAACAAAAGGTAATCTTCTAAATTAACTTTGGTTGCACGAGTTTTCTTTTGATTGTTCGACGTCAAAATTTTTTGTTTGGAGCCCATTTCGGCGTTAGCCCGTACAGTTAATTTTTTTTACCAAAAATCGTTTTCAAAAATAATGATCTTGGCAGTATTGCCTCCAGCAAATTGGTATCAGAGCCGTTTTGTTTTTTGTTTACGGTTATCGGGGCTGTGTAGATTTAGAACTGTTGCTAACTTTGTTTTGCAGGCGTTTTAATTCTGATTTTATGATCATCATTTATTTTTATGTTTGATTGAATGCATTGATGATGATTTAATTATTTTTTTAATCACGGGAGTTGACCGTGATAGATTAATTGATTGTGAACTCTACGAAAGTATGGGATCAATGTAAAAATTATTATTTTTTGACTTTTAATTTTTTTTATTTTATGTTATCAAAAAAAATAAAAAAATAAAAAGAAAAATGAAGAACACGGCGGGGGCGAACTGTTTCCGCAAAGTGATTCACTTTTAGAAAAGTTTTGCAAACTGTTCCGGTTTCTTGCATCCACGGCTGTTTCGGTAGTTTTTTTTTTGGTTGTTGCCAAACGCTGCCTATACACAGCAGCAGTTTCTGAAAAAGCGCTCAAAGCAAGAAGTGTATTCCAAGCTTGTTCCAGGCGGCGCTTGAGGAAGAAGAAAAAAAAAAAAAGTTGCAACAGTGGAGTTTTTTTTTCTTTCGAAAACAGCAAGGCAGCCAATCCCAAGCTACTATTTGAGCAGTTTTTTTTCCATCAAACAGTTCGCAAGAAAACAAAAGAACCGGCAATTCCCAAGCAGCATGGCGCAGCAATCCCGAACAAACGCCGCCTTAGCAACGCCAACTCAGCACAAAGCTGAAGCAAGCCGTTTTCCCAAGCACCAAGTAGCAGCGGCGCATCATCCAATGGCGCAAGCACAGCAGCAGCTTTTGTGTTTAGATTGGGACACTGATGTTTTCAATAAAAACCGCCGGTTTCCAAATTTACACAGAATCGGCAAAGCAATTCGAAAACTGTTGGAGCAATTTTCGGAAACTGTTAGAGCAATTTTCAGTGCAATCAGCAATTTTCTAATTGGAAACAAAGTCCCAGCAGTGTTAATCCACGGATTCCTAACAGTTTTTTATTCCAAACAAAAAGCTGCGGCAACTTTGTAGTTGAATAGCAACTGAAAGACTGAAACCTTATTTTGAATAAGAAACTAAAAGTCTTTAAAGTTTCGATTCGATCATAAAATCAAGATATTTTATATTTATTTTGTATTTAATTTAAATTTTTTTAACTGCGTGGATGATATATATTGGTTTTATTTATCCTGTTAATTTAATTAATTCGAATATTTGGTTCTAATTAAAATATTTTATAATGAAAAATAAAATTAAGTTTTTTAATTAATTAATTAATTAAATGAAAAAACTTTAGATATTTTATTTTTTTACAAAATATCATGTTTAAGATAAAAAAAATTTTAAAACCGGATTTCTTAAAAAAAACGAGGGAATTAATTCTGAATTTTGAATTAATTAAATAAAAATATGTTTAATCGAAATAAATTATTATTTTTTAAAAAATGTAAAACGAAAAATAAAGTAAATAAATGACTTTAATCACTACCTTAACTGAAAAGTTACAGGAAAAACTGTGCATTTATTAAATTTTATTTGTTACGCATTTAAACACGAAAAGATAATTTGATAAACTAGAATCTTTGAAATCGTGTACACGGAAAGATGTTTGATTCTTTCAGATCATGTGGCTTTCGAAATTAATAAATTTATTTTAATTAAATAGATTTTTATAACCCTAAAAAATATTTTAAAAATCTAAGTAACAGAGGGAATTTATTCACAGATAAATTTTGCGGTCTCCATCACTAGTTTGTAGGCGATGCAATTAAACCTTGTGTGTTGGCAGTAAGGCCTTCCTCCCTATCGGACAAATTAATTGTGGTATCGCCAGTACAAATCTCCTTTAGGAATAATTCAGGATAATTCCTAATGTGGATCACTTCTCCATCTGAAGGGTTCATTGCGAAGTGATTAATTTAGAATTAGGTAATAGGTAACACTTAGCTGTATATAATATTATTATCTCCAACTGAGTCACTGCTATTATATATTGACTGAAACTATGTCAACTATTTAATTTTACTTGACATGGTTAGTTGTCTAAATAGTAAAATTAAAAAGAATTGTCATATTTAGTCTTATGAAAGATAGTAAACGTTCTCCCAACGAGTCATGCTATTCTCAAGTTATCAGGCTACTGACAAATTAATTTTAAAATGGTAGAAGGAACCAAATTGAAATGAATTCAAAGTTTTGCTCATCATAATTAATAATTTTTTTAATTATGTAATTCTCAAAATTAAAATAAATTTCAACCTAGTCACTTTAATACTCAAAGAAAATAAACTTACGGAACGAAATTTTGTTGACTAAAAATGCAAATCGGATATAATTTTAACTACCAATGGTATTCTTTCAATACTAGAAAATGTATCTGTTTCAGAAAAAAGAATCTTTCTCGAGGCCAAAAGACATGAAGAAGAAAATGGTTCAGAAACAAGGAGACACGATTTTCAGGGTAGTTAGTGGGCCACAGACTTGTGTGAAAAATCCGAAAGGCAGATATTTTCACTGCAGCCAGACCTAACACTAGAAAAAGTTATGTCCAGTATTTCTCAGAAAGTAGAACAAATAGGGTAATTTCTGTTCACTGGTTGTGAAAACATGTTTAGCAGTGTTATCTACTAGTACCTGGTGTGTAGATACGGGAGCCACTAATCATGTCTGTAATTCATTGCAGGGGTTCCAAGAAATCCGATAACTTAGTGATTGGGAGATTTGCCTGCATATGGGCAATAATACAAAGGTAACAGCAGTTACAGTAGGACGTGCCACTCTCAGTTTTGATCGAATCGGGTTTCAATATTGAGAGATTGTTTTTATGTATTTGCCATTAGAATGAACTTAGTTTTCGTTTCTAGATTGGCTAAAGACGGATATTTAGTTTATTTTAATAACTATGTGGTTATAAAGGATAGTAAGCGGGTTATCTGTTCTGGTATATTGGTGGATGATCTTTATATTATTACTCCAATCTCTCCTATACTACAACTAATTGAAATGAATAATACATCTATATTACCATATAAGAGAAAGTTTCCTTCTTTAATGAACCAAACGTTTCTTTGACACTTGCACTTGTGTTATATTAATCTAGAAAGGATAAACAAACTGGTAGCAGATGGACTTTTGAGTTCATTGAAAATGGAGCCACTTCCAGTATGCGAATCTTGCTAAGAAGGTAAGATGACCAAGAGGCCCTTTTTGGCCAAAAGTTATAGAGCTAAAGAACGGTTGGAACTGGTTCATTCTGATGTGTGTGGTTCTATTACAATCCATGCTAGAGGTGGCTTTGAGTACTTCGTCAGTTTCATTGATGACTACTCAAGGTATGGATACATTTACCTGATGCACCATAAGTCTGAATGCTTTCAAAAATTCAAAGAATTCAAGGCGAAAGCAGATAAGTATCTAGGTAAAAGTATTAAATCACTACGATCCAACCGTGGTAGAGAATAGCTCTTTGGAGAGTTTAAGGATGGCTTGTCATCAGAGGGGATTACATTCCAGTTGACTGCACTTGGCACTCCACAGTAGAACGGTATAGCAGAAAGAAAGAATAAGACTCTTATGGAGAGGTAAGGTCTATAATGAGTTATTCAGATTTACCAGATTCATTTTAGGGACTCTCTTTAGAAATAGCAGTTTATATTCTGAACTTGGTACCTTCGAAGTCAGTACCTTCTACTCTCACAGAATTGTGGACCGGGCGTAAGCCTATTCAAAAACACATTCAGATTTGAGAGTGTCCAGCACATGTGCTGAAAGGGAACACGGGTAAGTTGAAACCGAGGATGAAAGTCTATTTCTTTGTGGGAGATCCCAAGGGAATGAAAGGTGGTCCATTTTATAATCCTAAGGATTAGAAGGTCATTGTTAGCACCAATGCCTGATTCTTGAAAGAGGATTATATTATGGATCACTGGCCCAAAAAAAAATTATTTTGGAAGAACTAAGAAAAAATACCAATAGAACGGAAGAGGAACCACAAGTCACTGATATTCCATTACCTCGTCGTAGTGGGAGGATTATCGGGACAGGTGCAAATCAAGAACATGGTACTGATGCATAGGGTTCAGGTTTTACACAGCCTGTTACTGCTAGTACATAGACACAGGTAGTGCCTCGTCGTAGCGGGAGAATTATTCATCAACTTGACCGGTATATGTTCTTGAGAGAGTCATTTGACAAGATTCTGGTAGAACAGGATACTGAGCCCTATAACTACAATAAAGCACTACAAGATAAATATGCAAATCTTTAGCAAAGGATTATGAATTCAGTGATAGAATCTATGTAATCTAATCAGGTCTAAGAAATTGTAGAACCACCCAAAGGGATAAAACCCATTGGATGCAAGTGGATCTACAAGAATAAGAGAAGAGTAGACGGGAAGGTTGAAACTTTCAATACTAGGCTTGTTACTAAAGGGTTCACTTAGAAAGAAGAATCGACTATGAGAATACCTTTTCACCGGTAGCCATGCTTAAGTTTATCTGGATTCTCTTATCCATTGCCGCATATTTCGATTACGTAATCTGGCAAATAGACGTCAAGACAGCTTTCCTTAACGAAAGTCTTAACGAGTGTATCTATATGATACAACTAGACAGATTTATTGCAAAGGGCTAGGAGCACATGTTGTGCAAGCTTAAGAGATCCATTTATGTACTTAAGTTGGCATCGAGGTCTTGGAACACTCAGTTTGATCAAGTTATGGATTCTTGAGGTTTTGATCAAAGTTCAGATGAGTCTTGTGTATACAAGAAGCGTAACGGAAGCCTGGTGTTCTTCCTAGTACTTTATGTAGATGATATATTCCTCATTGGAAACGATGTGGGGGCATTGTCTACGGTTAAAGTATGGTTATCTGGGTAGTTCGATATGAAGAACTTGAGAGAAGCCAGTCACATCCTTGGGATCAAGCTTATGCGAGATCGAAAATAATGAATGTTGAGCTTATCACAAGTAAAGTATATCGATGATATCCTTACTCATTTTAGCATGCAGGATTCCAAGAAAGAGTTTCTCCCTTTCAGGCATGGAATCACTCTATCCAAGGATCAGTGTCCTAGGACACCTGATGAGATAGAGAAGATGAAGGCGGTTTCTTATGCTTCTGTAATAGAAAGCCTCATGTATGCTATGCTTTGCATTAGACCCGAAATCTGCTTTGCCATTGGCATGGTTAGCCGATATCAGTCTAATCTAGGGCATGAGTCTTGGACTGCGGTAAATAATATATAATCAAGTAGCTGAAAAGGACTAAAAATTATATGTTGGTTTATCAAGCAGACAGTCTAGCACCTTTGGGGTACATAGACTTAGATTTTTAGTCAGATATAGAGTTTACATTTGGAGACAACCTTACAGATCCTTTACAAAGAGTTTACCGGTTAAGACTTTTGATAGTTATGTAGAGGGCATGGGAGTCAGATATATACCAGCATGATTTTGAGTATAAGGGAGAGATTGCTAGGGTTAGTATACTGAAAACCAAGTTTTAGTATTTAATTTAATTTTTAATAAAATTAATTTTTCATTTTATAAGAATCTTTATGAGTAATGTATGTGTATCATTTATTTGATAAGCATGGATGTCTAATATTCTGTATAGTATTTAATCTGATGTGTAGAGTACAGCTTGTACATAGAAAATTAGATTTTAGGTTCTTGCCGAATATTAGTTTTATGTTTACAGTTTAGATAAATGGACATACTATCGGTATGACTGTAATACAGAGTTTTAGTAGGCTTGTCTTGGTTACGAGGAACAGATAATAGCGTCGTCTATTGTTCTGACTCTCTGTGCTAGTACACTTTGTGTGTATTAAACGGGACATTTGTGGTAATTAATTTTGCACAGACTATATGAATTAATTCACACCCCAAGATTATTATGAAAAGTGCTTATTCTCTTAATCCTGAAATAATTATTGATTTGCATATATTTAATATTCGTTGTTTTGATTCATTAGAGGGTGCGATCTTCTATGGGTTTATAATCCTGGTGATTTGGATAACGGTATTATTTATATGGCAAATATTAATTATTGACGGAATCTACGTCCGGAATGATCGGGATTGATAATATCCCATTAAGGATGCTTATAAGTTTTGACCGGACCAAACCCTACAAGTGAATTTAATTATCCAGTAGTCAAATAAGTTAAGCGGATTGGCTTAAGAAATATGAAGATACTGATTAAATTAAATTATCAGTAATTAAATTTAACTGACGAGTATAGAGAATCTTAACATGGGGAGAAATGGTAAGCATTTAATAAAATGAGCTCAATGTAAGAAAGTCTTGAAATTATGGGTCAGAGTGCAATTATAGTTCTTTAGTAGTGTGAACTGTAATTTAGTATTTTATGAAAATTACAGAAATTGCTGCGTCTTTCCATAATTGCAGAAACCGCTAGAAGGTATCTATGTTCCACTAAAAATTTTACTAAAAATTACTCCCTAAGTCCTTGCTGTAACCCTATATATACGCGGATCGGTTGAACCAGTTTGAAATGATTTTTATATCATTATTATTATGATATTATTTTTGTCTTTCAAGATTTAAATATATTGGGGTTGTACCGGTACGAGTTCTCGGAGAATCGTAGCCCACACTACGTTCGAGGATCGCGTAAAGAAATACAGTAGAAGATCTAATAGGAGTTTCAACTCGGAATCAAATAGAAGTTGAAGAATAGATCGACAAAAGGTATTCTTCTAAATTAACTTTGGTTGCATGGATTTTATTTTTGATCGTTCGACGTCAAAATTTTTTTATCTGGAGCCCGTTTCGGCATTTGCCCGTCTAGTTAATTTTTTATCGAAAATCGTTTTCAAAAACAATAATCTTGGCAGTACTGCCTCTAACAAGAATTATCAAGATGCTGATTAAATTAAATTATTAGTAATTAAATTTAATTAACGGGTATCAGGAATCTAAACGTGAAGAGAAATGGTAAGTATTTAATAACAGGATCTCAATGCAAAAAGGTTTTGAGATTATAGGTCAGAGTGCAATTACATTTCTTAAGTGGTGTGAACTGTAATTCAGTGTTTATGAAAATTACAGAAATCGCTGCGTCTTTCCATAATTACAGAAACCGCTGGTAGGTCTCCCCGTGTTCCACTAGAAGTTTATTCATAATTATTCCTTAGGTCTCTTCTGTAGCTCTATATATATGCGGGTAGGCTAAACCAGTTTCAGATGATGATATCATATTTTGTCTTTCAAGATGAATGATATTTGGGTTCTGCCAGTACGAATTCTCGATAGTCCGTAGCTCACACTTCGTTTGATGATTGTATACCGGAATACGGTAGAAGGTCTGATAGGAGTTTAAACTCGGAATCAAATCGTAGTTGAAAAATAGATCGACAAAAGGTATTCTTCTAAATTAACTTTGGTTGCACGAGTTTTTTTTTTGATCGTTCGACGTCAAAATTTTTATTTGGAGTCCATTTTGGCGTTTACCCGTCTAGTTAATTTTTTACCGAAAATCATTTGCAAAAATAATGATATTGGCAGTATTGCCTCCAACAATTGGTTTCAGAGCTATTTTATTTTTTGTTTACGGTTATCGGGGTCGGGTAGTTTTAGAACAGTTGTTAACTTTGTTTTGCAGGCGTTCTAATCCCGATTTTATGATCATCTTTTATTTTTATGTTTGATTGAATGCGTGGATGATGATTTAATTTTTTTAACCATGAGGATTGATCATGGTAGACTGATTGTGAGCTCTACGGAGGCATAGGATCAATGTAATATTTTTTGTTTTTCGGTTTCTAGTTCTTGTATATATTTTTTTTGATTTTATATAATTGAAAAAAATAGAATGAAGAACAAGTGGAAGAACGAAGGTGGCGGCAACCAATTTTTGTTTTATTGATTTGCAAATTTTTCTCAGTTTTTTTTTGGAATAAAAGAGGGAGCAAAGCAGTCGCTACAGCAGCCAAACACAACAGCCTCCCAACAAGCTGTAGTTTCCAGCGAGCCACCGGCGTAAGCAGCACCAATCCAATAACAGCCGCTGGTTTCCAGTCGGCATATTCGCAAACAGCTATTTCTTGATTTGAAGCAATTCGTCGGTTTCCAAATCAAAGTGGTGCAGCAGTGATCTCCAATCAAACGCTGCAGTTTTTTTGCTATTCCAAAATCGGTTTCCAAACAAAAACATAATCCAGTGGTTTCCTAGAAAACCAAAACAGTGGAGCCAATTCCCAATTAAAAAGCAAGCGGCGGCGGAGCAAGCACAATCCCACAATTTTCCTAGAAGGCTTCGGTGCTTCAATCAAACAGTGCAGCATTTTTTTTTTAGTTTTCCAAACAGTGAATTTTTAATTCCAAATAGCTGGCGGTATTTCAATTGGTTGCTGTTTTTCAAACTCTATTGGCGTAAAATTCGGCGGATTCCAAGCAGTAAATCCAATCCAATGGAAACTCTAGTGGCGCAGTGGATTTGGAATTATTCGGGGCTATTTTGTTTTAATTGATATGATTTATCAGATAATATCATGGGATCTTGATGCAATCTGGATAATAGGAAACTTATTCAGAACAAGATACTAAAACTCTTTAGAGTTTCAATCCGATTATAAAATCAAGATATATTTATCTTGTATTTAATTTATTTATTTTTATATTAACTGCGTGAATGATAAATATCTGTTTTATTTATCCTGTTAATTTAATTAATTCGAGAATTCGGTTTTAATTAAAATATTTTGTAATAAAAAGTAAAATTAAGTTTTTTTTAATTAATTAAAATTAAGTTTTTTTAATTAATGAAAAGATATTTTATTTTTTTTACAAAATATCACATTTAAGATGATTTTTTTAAAAATTAGATATCTTAAAAAAATGTAGAAATTAATTCTGAATTTTGTATTAATTAAATAGAAAAATGTTTAATCAAAATAAATTATTATTTTTTAAAAAATTTGAAACAAAAAATAAAATAAATAAATGTCTTTAATCATTACCTTAGTTGAAAAGTTAAAGAAAAAATTGTGCATTTATTAAATTTTATTTGTAACACATTTAAATACGAAAAGATGGTTTGATAAGTCAGAATCTTTAGAATCGTGTACACAGAAAGATATTTGATTCTTTAAGATCGTGTGATTTTTGAAATTAATAAATTTATTTTAATTAAACGGCTTTTTATAACCCTAAAAAATATTTTAAAAATCTAAGTGGGAGAGAAAATTTATTCACAGATAAATTCCGCGGTCTCCATCACTAGTTTGTAGGCGATACAATTAAACCATGTGTGTTGGCAGTAAGGCCTTCATCCCCATCGGACAAATTAATTAGGGTATCGTCAGTACAAATCTCATTTAGGGATAATTCTAGATAATTGTTAGTGTGGATAACTTCTCCACCTGAACGGTTCATTGCAAAGTAATTGATTTGGGATTAGGTGATGGTTAACACTTAACTGTATATAATAGTATTCTTTTCAACTGAGTCACTACTATTATATACTGGACCGAAACTATGTCAGCTATTTAATTTTATTTGACATGGTCAGTTGCCTAAATAGTAAAATTAAAAGGAATTGGCATGTCTGGTTTTATGATGAATAGTAGACGTCCACCCATCGTGGCATGCTATTCTCGTGTTACCAGGCTGCTGGCGAATTTATTTTTAAAATGGTAGAGGGAACCAAATTAAAATAAATTTAAAGTTTTGCTCATCATAATTAACGGTATTTTAATTATGTGATTCTCTAAATTAAAATGGATTTCAACCCACTCGCTTTAATACTCAAAGAAAACAAACTTATGGGACCAATTTTGTTGACTGAAAATGTAACTTGGATATAGCTTTAACTACAAATGGTATTCCTTCAATACCAGAAAATGTGTTTATTTCTGAAAAAAGTTCTTCCTCTGGGCTGAAAGGCATGAAGATGAAAAAGGTTCAGAATCAGGGAGACACAGTTTCCAGGTTAGTTAGTATGCCATGAACTGGTGTGAAAAAGCCAAAAGAAAGATGTTTTCACTACAATCCGACCTGGCATTGAAAAACGTTGTGTCTAGTATTTCTCAAAAGGCAGAACAAACAAGGTAATTTCTGTTCACTAGTTGTGGAAACATGTTTAGCGGTGTTATCTACAGGTATCTGGTGTGTAGATACTGGAGTCCCTAATCATGTCTGCAATTCTTTACAATGGTTTAAGGAAACCTACAACTTAGTGATGGGGAGATTTACCTGCATATAAGCAATAATACAAAGGTAACAGTAGTTATAGTAGGAGATGTTACTCTTAATTTTGGTAGAGATCGGATTTTAATATTGAGAGAATGCCTTTATCTACCTGCCATTAGAAGGAACTTTGTTTCTATTTCTGGATTGACTAAAGACGAATATTTGATTTATTTTAATAATTCTGTGTTTATTAAGGATAATAAACTGGCTATCTGTCTTGGTACATTGGTGGATGATCTTTATATTATTACTCTAATATCTCCTACACTGCAACTGGCTGAAACGAATAATACATCTATATCACTATATAAGAGAAAATTTTCTTCTTTAATGAACCAAACGTTTCTTTGGCACTTACGTTTGGCCTATATTTATCTTAAAAAGATAAACAGACTGATAGTAGATGGACCTTTGAGTTCATTGGAAGTGGAGACACTTCTAGTTTGTCAATTTTGCTTATAAGGTAAAATGATCAAGTGGCCCTTTTCGGCCAAAGGCTATAGAATTAAAGAACCGTTGGAGCTGATTCATTCTGATGTGTGTGGTCATATGACAATCCGAGTTAGAGGTAGTTTTGAGTACTTTATCAGTTTTATTGATGACTACTCAAGGTATAGATACACTTATTGTGACGCCCCGTTCTCCAGGCACGTCGAGACATACATAAATATAAATAAAGGGATATTTTAGCCATTCATTCATATTTACATACGTTAATTATTA
>JAULJZ010000021.1:3230730-3251617 GCA_032270985.1 Heliamphora pulchella | reverse complement strand
TTCTTTTATACATAAACAATTATATATATATATATATATATACACACACACTATAATTAATATTTTTTTGTCAAAAATAATATTTTTTTATTTAAAAATCTATGAATATTTATAGGTTTAATAAAAAATAATTTTATTATCTAAATGACCTATTATATTTTATGAAGGCTTGAGGGAAGATAATATTATATTTAAAATGCACAAATATAATATTGTTAAGGATAACAAGTGGTACTAAAAAAAAAAACAACGGTTAATAGAAGTTGGAGAATGGACACTTAGTTCCCACTTTAATAAAATGAATTATTTTGAACACTATGGATACCCATTTATTTATGATATACGTTAGTAATTATTCTTATTATTTTAAAATCTTATCATGAAAATTCGTCGCCAATTTGGTGGCGATATCTAATGGGATCATATTCCTATTTCCTGTGACATCCTGATATATATATATATATATATATATATAAAAGTTTAGTTATTATGATTTTACATTTATAATTTGAATAAAATATTCTATTTAAATATTTTGCGCCTGATGTACTTTTAAAAACATAATGATAATTCATGAGTTACTAAATTATATTTCTATAATATATTATATACATATTTATAAGTGTAGAGAAATAGTTGGCATTAAATGCACAGTATAATATTTATTATTGGGATAAATATAATATATTTATATAATATAATATTGTATATTATATTATTGTTTAAGCATAGGATTAAAAGTGATATGAATCGTGAAAGATATTGATAATATATCAGTTGGATCAGCCGCATATTTAGCGCAAGGCAAATTTATTGATTGTAAGGATAGATTTATTTTCTGTATCAGTATATGTAGAGAGAAAATAAGAGGATATGAAAAAGAGAGAGAGGAAATAAATCATAACAAATAAATAAGTTAAGAAATTAGTAGGTAGTATGGAGCAAAGGATAAGAAGTATGAAAAAAATAAAAGAAGAAATGAAATGAAAAACTATTTAAAAAGACGTGTTGACACCCTATTTTTGTAAATAAAATAGAGATTAATTCTATTTAATTTTTTTTCATGACCTAGTTTGGCCGAAATAACCCAGAATGAAACCGTTGACTATAACGAGCCCATAAAAGTCACAAAAAGTCGTCACAAGGTCAAAAGCATTCGGCGGTAAAAATTCGCAATATCATACTCGATGCATCCAAAAACGGTAAATCGACGCTCCAAAAATCAAAAAGGTAAGGTAATGTTTTCTCAATCCCTTTTCTCAGTAGAATAACATCCGGGATACCACAAGCGACTTTTCTCCTGGTCAACCCTAAAATGTGCAAATAACTATTTTGCCCCTAGGAGGGTTCGACGATCCATTTATACTCGTTTCTCACCTAAAAGATAGTCAACGAATGATATGGCTGTGACCAATAACACACACGCATTCGTTTTTGAAAAACGAATCCATTAACACCAAGCGAGGTCATTTTCTATTTGGTTTGTCCCTAATTTAGCAACCTTTTCGTTTAAAATATGCATCATTTTTTAACCTCCCGGGAAGACAGAAATCTAGGGAGACAATTCCATAATTTTTTACCAAAAACTTGACTCGTATGACAAGTTTCGCGCCAAAAAGATTTCGTTTGATTGGCACATGATGGCACAAAAATTTGTTATTTGGCAATTCTTAAATATTGTATCCGCTAATTGGGAATAATTTGAACAAAATAAAGTTTATGACTTGATTCAAAACGTTATTTTTATCCTAATAACACTCTTTCAGGATCAAACATACCTTTTTTATACTTTTTCATTTTGTTTCGTCACTAAGCAATTACATTTAGCAGGCTGGCTGCCATCTAAGCAAAACCAGCACTCTTTAGCGTTGACGAATCCCTTCTCATTGGAAAAAAGGGGCCAAAGCCCTGGTTTATCACTCTCATAGGGTGTTTGGCAAAGCTACTTTAAGTAGCTTTTAGCTTTATGATATTAATCTTAGTTATAAATTATATTTTTTCTAAACATTCACAACTTCTATTACAAGTTATAATCACTTTTTTTTTTCAATTTCAGTTACAAGTTATAATTTTTATCAAATACTTACAATTTCTAATACAAGTTACAATATATAAATTACTAATTTTAACAATGTCAAACACTCTCTCAGAACTTTCTCTCTCGCTGTCAGCTTCCTTCACATCAATGTCTCCTCCGAAGACCTAAAGACCAAGAAAGATCCTAATGTAATACATCTATTAGGATTATGCAATACATAGGTAAATGATAAATGTATCAGAATTTCTACCACAATACGTTTGTTAATCTTTGTATGCACCAAACAAGATTTTCGATGTCAGAGTTAAAAACATTTGAAATTAGCTATTTCATTATTTTCAAATATACCTTTTTAGTTTAGTAGGAGCCGGATTATTAGGACATTAAAGAGGGGTAATACCGATTAAGATTAAAATGTTAGGACTAAATCTAATAAAACTTTATAAAGAAGACTAAAACTAGTATAGTTAGGCAAAATAGAGCTTACCCAATTTTTTCCCTAAAATAATTGCAATTCTGGATCATTTATATATGTATTAAAAATGTATTTTCTAATACCTTGATTCTTGCTAATTTTATTGATGAGGATGAGAGAGAGATGCTGAGCTTCAGATGGGAAAGTTATTAGTGAGAAAGGAGAGGGTAAAAAGTAAAAAAAAAAATTGAAGTGAGAGTAAAAGTAAATATAATTTTAGTTATAGTATAAAAAAAATTTAACCTTTAAATTTGATACATAAGACAAATGTCACGTTTAATTTCTTTAAATATTTTTTTATAAGTAAGCGATTAATATTGTGCCAAAAAAAGATTTTACTATATAAATAAAAAATACACCTTAGCCAACAAAATAAAAAAAACCAGCCCGAGAGGCTAAAAAAGGTTAAAAAAAAAAATTACAACGACTCACACATCTCAAAAAGTGAAAACAAAATACAAAATCATCGGTTAACAAAAAACATACACCTAAAACTAAAAATCTACTTAAAAATACCAAAGATATTTGTTTTGTGTAGTCTAGAAATTTCTAATATTTTTATCTAACTACGTCTTGTGATCATCCATAGAGGATGAATTTGATTTATTTTTTTACTTTTCGATTTTTTTTGATCAACTTTATTGTTAGGGGAGCGTGTCTTTAAGATGAACACATTTGGAGAAAAAAATGTTATGATTTGACTTTTTTAATATTTCATTTTTTCTTGTCGTTATTTTTTTTTCAGAGCTCATAAAAAGAAATGATGTCAAAGGCATTTGAAGATTTGAAAATATAAAAAATGAAAATCTCAACAAGTTTCTTAGACAATTGAGCACCAAACCTCTCTTGATATGCTTTATTAGCATTTTTCTTTCCTTTATTTACATCGATCCATTCCTCACTAGAGTTCTTGTTGTTATTCTTTTATTTTTTTCTTCAAACTTGTTTAGAAATGTTCACGCCCACTCGTGCATATAAACAATTCTTTAAATTGTGACCAAATATATTACACTTAATATATCTTAAAGGAATCTTATAAAATCTAACCCGAATAACATAAGATTTTTCATATTCTAAATTTATAGAAAATAATTTTGAAATTTTATTGTTAGTTTGTATCTCAATGCAAACTCGTGCAAAAGTTAGCTTACTCTTAGAGTGTGTTGATTTATACATAGACAAAGGCTTACTAATAATACTTACAAAATATCCAATTCCCTTTTCGTTCACAATTTAAGAGGCACATTATATAAATTTACCTATAACAGCATACTTGAAAATCTATTTTTGGAGAGCAACAATCTCGGTTCTTATTTTTTTAATACAACATATTTTCCTCCACAATGGTATGGACCATTTTCAAGAATCTCCATCAATGATCTCTTTATTCTTAACTTTGAAAATAAAAGTATCTATTTTCAATTAATATTTCTTGATTCTATGTATTGAATTAACAATTGATCATTTTTCACAAATAATAGAAACTCAAGAGGATGGTATAGTCTTTTTGTTCACATTTGTTTCATTCTTGTTAGATTCTTATATATAAATGATTGTCGGGATACAAGTCACACTTTGAAATCTTTCCACATTCATATTAATACAATTTTTCCCCTCATTCTCCTCAATGTCACTATTTTTTATCAATATTTCAATATCAAAATGTGTCTCTCTTGGCCTGAATAAGTATGCTTAGAAAATGAAACAAATAGACTTTTTTTCCCAATGAATTATCCACCATAAGTATATCTGTAAATGCTTTATTATTAGTATTTAAAACTGACCATTTTTCAACATTTATCAAAGCTTTAATTAGAGTATTATAAATATTAGATTTCTCTTCAACTATATTTAATTATGGGGAGTTTGAAATTCCTGAACAATTATCTGGACTTAAATATTTAATTTCTATCGCTTTTATATCTTGAAAAGGAGGGGCGTTTTATACATTTTTTTTTATAATTCGTAAGCCTCAATATATGAAAAATAAAGTAATATTTAATAATAATTATAGGGGTGTTTATGCAATTAGCCGGAAAAAGTATTTTCAAGACAGATTCTTAATGCTCATAAGTTTGTATGCACTAGAGTATTTGTACTGATGCAAAATCATTTGTACATTTGAATAATTGTGAGAGGTCGACCTTGCATTCGAATTTCAAGGCATCAAAGGGAGCATTTTTGGTCCTTAAAAAAAGTGATAATTATACTTACCTCATTTGAAGTTTAAATTTATTATATAAATTTTTTTTTGTAATTTCTAAAATTATATTATATTTTTTTCTATTTTACTTTTATATTTTACTTTAACTATTTTGTTAGTTATCTCACTTAAAGTTTAAACTTGTTACATGAACTTTTTTTGTAATTTCTAAAATTATATTGTAATTTTTTTTATATTTTATTTTAATTATTCTATTAGTTAACTTAATAAAAACTGATTTTTTTATTAAATATTTTATATATTTTTTTATTATTTTTTTTTTATAACCGAAATTTCAATCGCACCCAACAAACTAATAATTTTCAATCGTTGCTGCAAAAATAGCAGAGCTAAGGAAAACCACTGTCCCAAACCACTATCCCAAATCACCCTTGAAACCACCCCAAACCCACCGTCTATCTCTGCCGTCTCTCTCTCTCTGCCATCTCCCTCTCTCTCCCATCTGCCCTTTCATCCGAGTCGTCGCAGGGGTGGGGGAGAACTCCACAGAGGGCCACGCCGCCTGTACGGAGAGGCGTCGCTCGGCCGAATCACGACCGTAATTTTTCTGGATTAACGTTCTGTTTGAGTCCGCTGGTGCGTGCGAGCCCCAACAGGCATTGGATCCAGAAGGGAATGCCGCCGGAGATGGCGTTTCTCGGTGAAACTCAGATTCTCGGCAAGCCTCTGCTGTCGACGGCGGCGGCGTTCTGCGCAAACAGATCGAGAAAGATCGAGAAAGCTCGTCGATTTTGGGGCGGCGTTGGCGAGGTGGTGCTGCGGTGTCAACAATGGCGATGGTGGCAGCTTGGTGACGCTGCGGTGGTGCGATTGTGTTGCGCCAGTAGTGGCGTGGGTGTATATATTTTTATTATATATTATATATATACATAAGAGAGAGAGAGAGAGAGAGAGAGAGAGAGAGAAATGGTGGGTTTGGGGTGGTTTGGGGGGGGGTTTAATGGTGGAATTAAAACAAACGAAGAAGATGAAAAAATAATGTGTATTCAAGGATAAAATGGTAAAAGTATATTTTCCGTTAACGTCGTTTGTTAGACAAGCCTGATAGGGGAGGGCATTGTAATTTCAGAGACCAAATAGGTGGTCCCTATAATAAGCTTAAATCTCAGGGGAGATAAGTGTAATTATCCTAAAATCAAATTAATTGAATATTTGTAATTGCATTATCTAATTTTATTTATTTTTTTTTTTATAAAATTATATAATCATTCATTTATATTTCAAAAGATGTGATTTACTGACAAAACTATTAATATCCGATTAATTTAGTTTTTTGCACAAATATTCTATTTAATAAATACTATATAATGATGAATAGTTTCAATCATAAAAATATATAAAACACGATAATACTAAAGATCATAATCATATTATCTATCATAAAAATATAAACTTAAATTGAGCGAATAGATTCTAGAGTTAATCCCCACTATTTTTTCTATCTTATTATGGTCTTTAAGTAGCAAAAATAAATTTTACTATTAAGGTTTTGTTTGGTAAAGAGTTTAAAACTAGATTTTTTATCTTTTCACTTAAAATTATAAAAACCAAAAATAAAAACCCCATTTGAGAACCCAAATGCTTTTAGCCTTTAATAAGAAATAAATGTGTATAAAATCATATGTGTACTAAATGACATAGTTGAAGAAAAAAAATACTAAACAATTTTTAAAATGCATTAAAAAGTGCGTAAAATATTTCTCAATGAGAACTCACGTCTCAAAAAAATTGATTAAATTGATAATTTTGTTATTATCTAAAAAATGAGATATAATTAAAATTTTATTTAACAAAATTATACTAATTAATAGAAAATTTTTATTTTTAAAAAAAATTAGAAATGTTTTCCAAATTTAGTATAAGAAATTTCTTATACATATTTTTTTAAAATTTTATCATTAGTAATAGTTTTAAATAAAATAAGCAATTTAATAAAAAAAATTAAAATTTTCATATTTAGTATGAAAAATTTTTCATCCATATTTTTTTTAATTTTGTCATTCTTATTTCAAAAAGTCTATTAATCACGAAAAATTCGATCGAAACTACAATAATACATTACAAGTAAGGAGTCCTTTATAATTGAGAAGGTAGTGAAAGAAGAAGATGTTATCACTGGTAAAAAATACTGGAAACATTCTCAGTGTCAAAAACAGTAAGAATATTCTCACTTGCCTGTGTGGAAAAATGTGAACTATTTCAAGTATAAAAAAATTTTCATATTTATTTTTTTTAATTTTTTTATTCTTAATTTTAAATGAAATAAGCAACTTATACTATTTTAAGTATGAAAAATTTCTCATACTTATTTTTTTAATTTTTTTCATTGTTAATTTTAAATGAAATGAGTAATTTGTAAAAAATGTGAACTATCTCAAGTATAAGAAATTTTTCATACTTATTTTTCTTAATTTTTTCATTCTTAATTTTAAATGAAATGAGTAACTTGTAAAAAATGTGAACTATTTCAAGTATGAGAACTCTTATAATTTTTTTTTAGAATTTTGTCAATCTTAGTTTTAATTAAAATGGATAACTTGTAAAAATCACCAAATAACACTAAGAACATTCTCACATCTGATTATTAAATTCTAAACTTCTCTTCAAAAATATTAAAAATATTCTTACTGGTCATAATGTACGAATAATTGTAAAGACAAAATAAAAATTTTAAAATTTAAAATATAAAAAATCAACGAAATTACATTAGCATTAGCGTTTATAAAAATCTTGAAATAACACTAAGAACATTCTCACAGGTAATTACTAAATTCTAAACTTCTATTAAAAAATACTAAGAATATTCTCACTAGTAATAATGTACAAATAATTACAAAAACTAAAATGAAAACAAACATTCTCACTAGTCAAAAATATTAAGAACATTTTCAATGGAAAAAAATAGTGAGAACATTCTCACTAGTCAAAAACTCTGAGAATATTATCCTTAAGCTTCTTATTTCAAACTCGTCGAGTATAAGAAGTTTCTCGTATCGTGTATATTTATGAGAATGTTCTCATACAGTGATATATGAGAAATTTTTCATACATTTTGAAATCTGAATATGAGAAGTTAAGATTTCTCATAGCACATATGTATATGAGAATATTATTATATAGTAATATCATCATTCAGCGTGATACACTTCTCATACATATTATGAAAAACTTTTCACACATTTTTTCTTAATTTTGTCATTCTTAATTTTAAATGAAATAAACAGCTTATAAATGAAAAATTTCTCAATATAATTTTTTTCGATATGATAAGATATTTCTCATACTTTGATACAAAGTATGAGAAAATTGTCATGTATCATTTTTTTTTTTTAAAAAAGTTGTATCTTCATCTTGATACATGGTGTGAGAAATTTGTAATATATGAGCACTTATGTATTGAAAAGATTAAATACATTAATATATTTTTTATTTTTTTTTAAAAAAAGTGAGAACTATTTCAAAATCTAATATGAGAAATTTTTTTATATATATTTTCTAAATCAATTAAAGTAATTATATTTCAAAATTCATTTTATTATGAAGAAGCAAAAAATTAAAAAGTTTAGATCGACGAAAAAACAAAAATGATTAGAAAAGAAGAAAAAAAAAACAAAACGTAAAAAAAAATCCCAAATAGCACTGTCCATCTCTCTTTTTCCTCAGGATTTTGATTAACTCTGTGTCGAAGACGTTGGTGAAGAAAGTGTTACGATACTTGTTAACCCAAGAGTTTTTTATTTAGATTTTGATGATTTTCATAAATTATTTTCTAAGAATAAATTGTTTTAAAAGGATAATATTTAATATTTCTAAAAAGGTTGTATTGACACAAAATGACAAATGAGTTGACACTTTTGACCTTATTAGATGACTCATTTCTCAAAAAGATTAACACTTAAGTATTCTTGAACGAGAATATTTTGTGTTGTCCCCAATTGATAGTCGAGTCAACATTTTAAGATAACTAATTTTCCTTTTAAGTCTTCACTTGACCTACTAACTAAATCCAAGTTATAACATAACTAATTTTTTCCCTTTTAAATCCTTCACTTCACCTACTAATTCAATCTAAATTACAACCTAATTGATTTTTTCCCTTTTAAAATCCTTCATTTCACCTACTAACTCAAACCAAATTATGAGCCACACAACTTGATATCACCTCCTACATGAAGAATTTAAATCAATCTCCTCTTCATTTCTCCAAAAAAATTGGAAGAGTTCCATTTCTTTCTTATAGTGTTTATGGTGGACCACTTTTATGATTTTAACCATTCATATTATATAGCTTATAAGGAAAAAAATCTTATAAGAAAATTGAGTTGATCAAACATTGTTAACTATCCGGTAATATCACATTGAATTTTTAAAAATATGAACGATGAGTATGCTTCTAAGAATAGATCGTACATTCTTTTTCTACCAACGTGATTTAACTATGTAGTTATTAATCTTTGATTAATTTAATTTTTTGAATTGAAAATTATTTCAAATGATTTTTCTGTACAAAAATTGAATTGATCAGACATCATTAACTATCTATTAATATCTCATTGAATGTTTGAAGAAATGAACACGGGCATACTTCTAAGAATAGACTCAAACAGCCGAAAATATCGACTCTTGCTGAAAAAGTGTCGACATAATTTCTTATTTCGGATACGCACACTCGCGAAGAAAAGTGTCGACTCAATTTCTATTTGTATCGACACAAATTTTTATGCCTATTTAAGAGGCACCGGTCCCCACTAGTTGCATCGTTTCCCCTCTCTCTCCACAACTGTTCATCTCATGCCGTTTTTTTTTCCTTCGAAAAAATGAGTCGACCCTCATTTTCTATCCTCTATTCGATCTCTGCTCTTCGATCTAAGATGACTCCACGAACTATAGGTAAAGGCAGTAAATGCACCGGAGATGCGGGCCCTTCAAACCCTAGGACTTTGAAGAAGAAGAAGACGACGGCGACGTCGACGGCGACGGAAACAGAAGCGATTGCAATGTCGGAGGCATTGAGTTTCAAATCGACCAAGTTTCAACAACTCTATTTCTCTTCCTTCATAAACCGTAAGGTAATCCCTAGATGCTCGGTTGATTTTACTTTTTTTGATTCCATAGAAATACGTTTTAGAGACTTGTTTTCTAGTCTCGGGTGAGAAAGACTACTTCAAGCTCGTGACCCTTACTATCCTATGCTGTTAAAGCTTTTTTTATGCTCACATTCACATCGCATCTATCCCGAGCACCACAATCACTACTTGGGTGAATGGCACAGAAATCCACTTGACCTCCTCAATTCTTAATGAAATTCTTTGTGTGTCGGAGGGTGAAATTTTTATCCCTTGCAATATGAGATCTATTGACATCAATGAATTTTCTTTTCATGACGCTGTCAGACAAATTTTTGAAGTTGATGAAATTGACCATTCGAAAACCCTAGAAACCAACTCACTCAAGCCTGAGATGAGGATTCTTCATCATATGGTTAACCACATTTTCTTACCACAAATATGAAAATTTGGAAATGTTTCTTATATGCACATTTTTATTATGTGGTGTATTCTGGAGCAGAAAATTCTTAACCTAGGTTTTCTTTTTATTTCTAATATGCTCTAATCCCATAGTAAATCCAACTCCTCCCTTTCTCATGAAATATTTTTGACCAAAGTTTTTCGCCATTTTGGCGTTGATTTATCTGTTGAAAAAATAGTTCCTTTCTCTAAGCATGATTTGTATGGTGCTTCTACCTCAAAACATATGCAAATCTCCAAGGATGACGGAGTTTAGACCACTCGACGTGGTACTCCATCAGTTCCTCGCAACCCTCTGCATCTCGAAATCTCCCTCCCATTAAAGTAAATTTGATTCACCTACTCGACCATCTGTTAGGACTAACACACCTGGACCTTCCAGTGCTCCCTCACTTGCTCCTCCTCCTCCTGTTCACCTTGATATTTCATCTACTCCTTCTACCTCCTCTGCCACTGTTGTTGTTGATCTGTTTGAGATTGTGTTTTTGATCAAAGGTCTCTCACCTTCTTTGACCTCCTTCCAATCCAAGATTGATCAAGATATGTTTGACCTTAATAGCTCTATATCATCCCTATCTGAAAAAGTGAAACACTTTGACAAAACCAACCGAGCCCTGCATCGTGACGTTGAGAATGCCACCGATGTTGGGAGAGCCCTGTGCAAGACAATGAACGACAGTCTTGTCTCCATAGTCAACTGTAATAAGGCAATCCTTCAGCAAGTTAGAAAAGAATACGATCAAGGTATCGTCACAGCGGTTCACACCAACTCCCGAAAGGTTGAAGAGCATCTCAAATGGCTGCAAGAAGCTTGGGGTAAATAGTTCAAACCCAAGAAATCTAAGGAAGAAAAAGCTGCACAACTGAAACATGAAGCTGATTTAGCCTTTGCTGTCACATTTGATGCTAAGGCTGCAGCGGAGAAGAAAGATGAGCGAGCCTTTACCTTCAAAGAAAAAGCCTCAGAAAGACACCAAAAATAAGAAGAGAAAAAGAAGTTCAAGAAGTTCATAGACGATCAATGACTTCGACCTTTTTGATGATTTCAAAAGGGGAGAAGGAAAGGTAAGGAAGGAAGTGGAGAAGGAAATAAAACATTTACAAACATTTTTATCATTCAAGAGTTTTTATGATTATGAAGGGGAAGTTGTACCTTAAACATACATTTCTTTTTTGTTGTATGTTGTGAATGTTGGTTGTGAACATACTTTCTTTCATACTCTCTTTTTATGGATGAATATTTATATGTGCTTGTGAATGTTGAAATTTTTATTGATAGCATAGCTCTCTATATATCTATGATTGATTGTTGGGATTTAAAAATCACTTCGCACATATTTGATTTGATGCACAAATTTTAATAAATTCAGAATACTTCTGAGTTAATATTGTAATTATCTTCAAAATGTATAATACATTGTTGAATGTATGCCTAATTATTGTGATTGTATATTCTGTTTAAGGTATAACGATAAGTGGAGAACCCTTATTGAAAATATTTTTAAATATTTTCTAAAAAATATTGAAATTATTGTAATCATAAAAAAATGAGAGATTGTTAGCTCAAGGACTTTTTATTTAGATTTTAATGATTTTCATAAATCATAGATTTTAATGATTTTCATAAATCATTTTCTAATAATGAATTGTTTTAAAAGGATAATATTTAATATTTTTAAAAAGTTAGTGTTAACACAAAATGACAAATGAATTGACACATTTAGCCTCATGAGATGACTCGTCTCTCAAAAGAATTAACACATAAGTATTTTTGAATGAGAATATTTTATGTGGACCCTAATTAATAATCAAGTCAACACTTTAAAATAAAGAATACTTGAAGACATCAAATGCGTCAACACCTTTGAGAAAATGAGTTGACACCCTAATATATTCGTTGAAGATATTTCAGGTATAAATATTTTGAGTTGATACAAATAGAATTTGGGACGACACAAAAGAGCCAAAGTTCCGTGTACTAGAAATGAGTCAACATGAACTTTATTTGAGTTGACACAAAAATGAGGAACAAAAGTGATTCCTCACTTTTGATATTCGAAATTTTGAGTCGACACAAATTGTAAAGGAGTCAACACAAAAGAGCCGAGCCCACTTGCAGATTTTTGTAAGTCAATACAAATTGAAGACGAGTCGACACAAAACAAATATCTCGAACCCGCTTGAAGAAATTTTGAGTCAACAAAATTTTAAATGAGTCAACAAAATTTTTTTGAGGGTTTCTGCAGAATTTATGACGACACTAAAGGCAAAAAGCATCGACACAAATTGTTCTCTCTAAAAAGCTGAAGAACAATTGAGTCAACACCAAAACCAATTGTGTCGATACCGTTGTGTTGGTGAGAAGAATGCAGAAATCGTGTCAACACCTAAGAAGATTTGAGTCGACCCAATCACTTGAAAATTCATGCCCTAGACATCTTGTGTCGACCCAAAAGCAAAGGTGTCGACACCTGTGACGGAAATTTAAAAATGCGCAGCAGACTTCAACGGTTAGATTTTTGGCATTTAATACCCTCACCTACCTCCAACGTCATGAAATCTCAAGAGCTTATAAAAGAAGTTACACCTCAGCAGTTAAAACATCTGGAGATCTTCAATCACGGTTGTATTGCTTGATTCAAAGTCAAATTCTTCAAGCTCTCATTTATTACTCTAACTCCAGCTCTTGTATCTCATCTCTCTTTATTTCTCCATTTATAACTAACATTTTTGTAAATAAAGTGAGTGATACTCATTAAATCATCCTATTTAGTGCATTTAAGAGTGAGTCACCATTTGTCCATTGAGTGAGTAAGTAAATCTCATTAAAGAAGAACTCAAGAGATTAGAAAAAAAATGGCATTTTTTTTGTAGGATCGTCTTGCAGCTGTAAAAGATTTTGAATGCACCCGTAAGTATTCTGGTTTAGTGAAATTCTTAAGAGGAGTCTTGAGGAGTAAACGTAGGCTTGGAAGAAGCCGAATCACTATAAATCTTGGTGTCTGGTTCATTTTCTCTATTCCTAACTTCTTTAATACTTACATTGCTTTAATCTTTGATTATACTTGCTATATTTGTTTGCAATATTAAAAAATTTTCGAAAAGATTTTAAAATTGTTATTATCTTTTTAAGACCCAATTCACCTCCTTCTTGGATTGCCTAGAACTGACAATACTGTTACGACACCTTAGAGGACAAGGCACTCTGTGCTGAAGACGTCGATTGAACACTTTCTTCGCCTCCTTCAACTGCTAGATCTGACATTTCGGAGGACAAGGTTTATCAATCTCTGAGAGTTTGCCAAATTCTATAGGGGCACGAGCTCCGTCAAAGACGACGACGTTGTTAAGGCCGAGAGTCAGAGACGGGTTAGGTGAGGAGAAGAGGGTCGCATTGCAAATGATAGAGAAACTTATCAGGAATTGATTTATTCGGTCAATTTTTTGATCATTTTATTCGGAACCTATAGCATCACTCTTTTGCAATTAACTTATAATTAGGTATGCCAATTAAAGATGATGATGTGGTATGTTCTATCCACTAAATAATTTTTTTCATAATTAGGTATGTTTGGAATAATGGCTTATTAACTTATTTTATTTATATTTATTTTTAGTGGATTTTCTTATTATTTGATTAAAGGATAAATAAAATAGTTTGGCAAAAATATGTTAGAAGGGAATTTTTTTACCAAAAGATAAAAGAAAGTCAGAAAAAGCAAAAGTATGTTAAAACAAGCTAATAAGGCATTATTTTTGCTTAATTTTGTCTAGGGAATTGTTTGTCTTTTGTGAAAAAAAAATTGTTTTTTTTATTTCTGTTATCCAATTAACTAATTTTGATAAAAAAAAATAAAAAATTTTAGAAAAAAAAAGAAAAAATAAACCAAATGATCCTAATTCCAATTCCGCTTTGGGTTCGTTTGACTGGGGATGTAAAAGAGCGTATGGTTATACAATTATGTAAGGTTTCTAATCTTTTGTTGGTTGTTGCAAAAAATAGATGGAAAATAAAATCTAGTTGATGCCATACCTTTACACTTGCAATTATTCGTGCACTTTGAATACAATTTAATTATAAAATTAATTTTAAATAATAAATAATATTTTTAATATTAAGGGTAATAATATAGTAAAAAACAATTAATAGTCTAATTATAAACTCCTAATATTATTACTTTTCTTACAAAAATCAATTATATTTTTTGTACAGCATATATACATACATATATATATTAAAAATATAATTTTGATGAAAGATAAAGAACAAAGATGAATTTAAAGTGAATTGAGAAAAAAATTAAATGAAAAGGTAGATGAGAAAAATGGAGGACAAATGTAAATCAAATGTCATATAGAATAAATGTCAACATTAATAATTCTAATTTATAATATAGCTATGTGCATATATATATATATATATATATCTATATATATACTAGAATCGGGGTACACGCGATGTGTGTGCAACTCAAATTATTTAAAAATAAAAAAATTAATATATTTTTTAAGACTATACAATCTAATCTAATAAACAAATATGGACTTAAAAAAATAATATAAGCACCAAACATACAAAATATATCTTATTTCAAAAGTTTTAAATGCAAAATTTAAAGTTAGTGTGAAGTCCTAAAAAATACATAAAGAAGGAAACCAAAACATAAATATATATTGAAGAAAATACTACACAAATATTGTTTGGCTACACTTGAACTTCATCAAGTTATATTCCTTCTGACCCTCCACAAAGAAAACCCAGCAACACTTTTAGAGCATTTTTAAATTTACATTTTGATCCAAATTTTTTAGAGCATTTTAGTAGTTGAAAATATAACAGTTTGACTGAAAAAGATAATTTTTTGTTGACTAATTTAACGCGCAAAAAATGCAGATTGAGCGCAATTTCAACCACTACAGTGAATTTGTATTCAAATTTTCAACTACGAAATCAAGAGAGAGAGAGAGCCCACAAAATTGCTTCCCACGCCATTTCTTTTTTTTTTAAAAAAAACATCTGCTTTGAAAACAGATGACGAAGATGGATTCTTGGAGAATGAATTAAGATCATGAAGAGTGATTCTTCAAGAATACCCAGATTTGAATTTGGTGATGATTTTCACGCCTCTGGATTTCCCGTTTGTGCCGCCGTCCTGGCCGTTGCTGGATCGGACGATGAGCTTCCCATATGTTGCCGAAGAGGTTCAACCATGATTCATTCTCTTCCAGAAACGAAAAAAGATCACATGAATTTGGAGAGAGAACGGAGGTTAGGTAATCGCTGGCGCCGGGTGCTGTGAAAATTGGAAGAAGAGAGTTATTTTTTTGGGAAGTTAAACCAACCGCGAGTGACGTGCGAATTAGAAAATGAATATTTTAACTTAACAGTAATTTTTTTTAAGTAACTGTCGGGTGCAAAATGACTATTTTAACTTTACAGTTATATTTTTTAGTATTTATAATTTCAGAAATTTAGCATTAAAATGATGGACAAAATGGGGATATAAAACTTGGGCTGGTTTCAAGTTAATTTTAGTATTTCTTTTATAGATAGTATATATATATTTATTAAAAATATATTTTTTTGAAAAATAAAGAGAGAAAAAAATTGAATTTAAAATGAAAAAAAATGAATTTCGAATGAAGAGAGAGAGAGAGAGAGAGGAAAAAAAAAAAAGGAGAGATATAAATATCATGCGGGACATATGTCTCAACTCACATCAATAATATATATATTAAAATTATATTTTTTTGAAAAATAAAAAGAGAGAAATTAGGTTTAAAATAAAAAAAAATTAAATTTCAAATTAAGAGAAAGAGAGTAGTGCTAATTAACGAGAGAGAAAAGAGATATAAATGCCATACAGAATATCTCACAACTCTCATCAACACTATTATCTTTGTAATATTACTAATGTAGGAGAGAGAAAATTTTATATATCCTCCATTCTTTAAAAGACAATAATAACCCTTTCTCCTCCATTGATTTAGGATCTCACCCTTTTTGATTCCTTGCCATATTCCAGCGTCATTTTCGTTGCCATCACAGACGCAAAAGTGTTGTGCTACAATGGACACAGCAAATGCAAGAACGCCAATCACAAGACGAGGACTACGCTGTTAAATGGAGCCCCATTTTGCAACTTGCAAACAATTTATCAGTTGTTATTTCACATTGTTCTCTAGTGCTTTTATATATATATATATATATATTTTATCGGCAAATATTCACACACCCACAACTCCCATGTCTTGCACTTAACAAAATTTAAATTCCCAACCTTCCATTTAAGAGAATAAACAATAAACATTTATGTCATTGGGTCAAAGGCTAGTTGGTTGTAATTTTTTATATTAATGGAAGGTTTGGTTTCTTTTGATTTTATCAGTAGAGTGCCCAAACACTACAGGTATGATAGCATTGCCATATTGGGAATACCAAATTTGAACAAGGGTAAATATGAAAAATCACTTTCATTTTTATAAAATAATATCTAATATCAATTTATATTCATTTCTAAACAAACAATGGGCATATGATATTTCAAAGTAATATACAAAAAAAAATAATATCCTATGTATTTTATATCCACTAGTATATCTAGAGATATTCTATATCTGTCAATTAATTTCCGAATAATTAAACAGACCTTCAAAGTTAGGAATCTCAGCCACAAAATTTGTATATTTTTTCTTCTCCAATGTACTAAAAGTTGTTAATTATATGACCATTTTGAGGAACAAAAATCTCGAAATATAATTCAAAAGACTTTAATGCATTGAGAGAAAGAGCATATAACATTTTTAGGACAGAAGATCTCATGCCTCCCGCTTACATTTCGTTGAAAGGAAAACGCTTCCCAGTCTCGTCCTGAACAACATAGTGCAATATTTATAACAGAGGTTGCCACATTCATGCATGTAACTTTGCAGAAACCATATTTACTACAACTAAAATAGCGGAGCTCATAGTCGTCCGTACCCTACACGAGCTGCATATGCGCAACCTGACCTGTACGAGTAGTAAAATGATTTCTAGAAGTTCAATAGTCACCAGTGTGTCCTCTCAGATACAAATACAAGAACATAAAATAAGCAATGGGAGCGCATTTTATGAGAACATCCAATGCCGTTCCCCTCAGCAGCTAATGCACTTGGTTGTTCTCTGTTTTCCTCTGCAAAAAAAGTGAACCCAATAGAACTGCAATGCCTGTTATTGCAATGGTGAAGAGGAGGCGTTTCCGCGAAAATTCACGTGGTTGCCTTCTTTGAGCATCATGTTCTCTTTCAGTTGCCCTAGTGCCCCTTCAGAGATGACAAATAAACCGAAAGATATGTTCTTTAAAAAAAGGAAGATGGAGTAATGATATATGTCAAAGATAAAACCAAAGCAAACTATGATTTTACAAAACCAAGACACCCAAAATGATAAAAACAAGAGCAGGGTTCAATAGAACCGAGTATAATCCAGAGATTATTGTGCATGCATTATGGAGTTGGCATGAGAGCTTATGAAGAAAGGCAGAGCCAATGTAAACAAATAACATAACATTTAGAACTCAATGTAACTTTTTTAGGGTTAGTCCTGAGGATAGGCCTCTATGTTACATGTTCTGAATGTATAAAGTAGCTATGTCGGACTCTCGATATTTGGATAAGAGTATGGGATATGTGTCCGTTATTTTTACTTGAACATTCATTAATCTAGAAAGCATTTTTAGTAATTTGAGTTTACTATAAAACTATACATACACTTTGATATTATTCATGAAATGCTTAATGGAATCTTGCAGACACCATTTATCCTAAAAAATAAAAAAAATATATTAAGGAGTATGAATATTTTGCAGTATCTTAATGTCCTTGATATGACAGTTAGATGAATTTGACATCCGACGCCGGAGTCCATGCAACACAGGGTTTGACTGCTTGGGTTATAAGGGGTTGCCAAAGAGCAAATGTAACCTAATAACATAGCATTTCAGAATCAAAGAAACTTTTTTTATATTTATTTATCAGGGACAAAGAAGAAAAACATATAAAGAGAGAGAGAGAGAGAGAGAGAAGTGCAATAAGGAGGGGGGCAGGAAGTCCACCATTCAGAGAAACAAAAAGAAAAATAAAGAAACTAGCTCCATTGATAGTCACACACAGCTCTCCAACCCTCTAAAAATCAAGAAAGATGGAATCCCCTTAAACGGCGGAGGCATCTCCACCGTTGCCAGAAGGATGATAAATGACACTTCATCCCAAACTTTTCATACCAGATCAATTGCTAACTTTGGAAGTCAAAAAGTTTCAACTCTACTTCAACAGCTGCTTTCCATTGCTTTTCAAAAATGAGTCGCAAAAGATGAAGAAAATTACTTCAAACAGCATATATCAGTGCGTAAAGGGTTAGGCAATAACAACAGTAATAACCCAATCAATCTAATGTCAGAAAAGTAAGCTGTGGGCCTATGGTGATTCAGCCATCTGATAAGCCCCATGGCCCTTCAGAATTGATGGCCTTTCGTAAGTCACATAGCCTTCAAATTAGATCGATGATTCAACGTAATATAACCATCACAGAAAATGGTGGCTATCAAACAAATGGCTATGGAAACACAGGACATTCATGAAATATCTTCATCTAACCTACAATAATTAGTAGTGAGGGCCATTATTCCATTTTCCCATCACAATCATGAGATTTTAACTTCAGTCTATATGTAAACAAAATGGCGGGGTTCAAATTTAATGGCATGCCTCAACACATCATACCTCATTCTTCGCCACAGGTCTTCGGCAAATCCTAATTAGCTTCATTTACCATGCAAATTAGCCACAAATTAGTCATTCAACTCATTCCTCACTCATCAAACTTTCATGTAAGGTCTTCAATGGAATGATGTTCACTTTTCATAATAAGTTTCATCAGTATATTCTTACATTTATCCTACAAACTTCTAGCTCTTCAAAACTGGAGACCATGGTTGGAATTGAAAGAAACAATATTGTTTTCGTGAAGGACTATCACAACTCTAAAGAGAATAGGAACCGTAACAGTAACGCAAACATGGTCAATAGGTATTATACCTCGTAGTTCTCAAGTAACAGGCCTTTGACCCATTGAAAATTATCTAGCCAATAACAAGATAAGTTGTTCGGTTGTTCTTACAACAAAAGTTCATCATCAACTGCAATTGAAAAGTGATGAAATGTCTACAAACAATAAACAAACACTTTTTTTACCTGGAAGATTCAGCAGTATTATCTGGGACACCATTGCATCTGCTCTCATGGTCATTTCTTTCACACAGTCTAATATATCTGCTGCAGAGATGACAAAACTCTGTTCGGTTCCCACAAACTTCCTGAAGTAGTTGCAAACACTTAAAATTATACCCAATAAATTGGACACTTTATTTAGTTTCAAATCAGTGGCAATTACTACCTGATGCTCAAATAGATCAATTGCAGGCAGAGGGAACTCGCAGTACTCGCATGTAACAATTCTTTGGGGGCAATTCTCGCCTTTATGCATGGCTAAAATCTCACGTTCCATTGTTTCACTACAAAGTGAACACGATACCTGCTCGAAAGTATTTAGCCACAAACACAAGAAATTATTTCTTTAATTTTATAGGTATACCATTATCGCAGCAATTATAACACAATCAAAGCATAAAACTCAAATTGAAGAAAGGTATCCTGGACCCAACATTTTTCAGAAATCAATACACAGCAATTAGGTTTTCTTCTACATGGACTTTCCACTGGCTATCTGTGAGGCAGTGGACCGTTGTAATTGAAGGTTTCTACGGGGAGGTGATGGTCATGCCGAAAAAGTTAATCTGGATGCATAAGATAATGCATGCAAGCCTAAACCAGAAGGATTGTTGGCGCTTCAACTCCTGGAGAATATGAATAGTGCTTTATTAGCAAAAGCTTGGTTGGAGATTGATACAAGTCTTACAAGATAACTCCTTATAGGCAAGAGTGTTTAAAAGCGAGTACCTAGAAGGGGAGAAACCAATTAAGGGACCTCAAAATTTAAATATCTCGTTCACATGGAGGAGTATTCTTAAGGGCTATCCATTGATGGAACATGCAAGAAGGCTATGAAGCACAGGTACTCTGAAAATGGTGCCGTACAGGCACCGGGTACGCACTGGGTATGGGTACAGCACCGGTACAGTGCCGGTATGTATCGGGCACGATAAGAAAGCACCAGGTACTTTTTTAGTTGTTGGGTATGGTACGAGTACGTTTTGGATACGGCAACGGTACATTTTGGGTACGAAAGTGTTACGTTTTGGGAACGTAAATGGATATGTTGCGACTTATATGAAGTTTTTAAAAATTAAAGAAATACTAGAGTAAATAATATGTTATCTCTTTTAATAAAAAGATAAATTTGAGTATTAAAAAATATTATTTAGATTTTTTAATTTAATAAAAGTGTTAAAATTTTAAATTTGTGTGAGAAAATACATCTTCTGATACTTTCACTTGGGATTTGCAACTGCAGAAAACTACTTTCAACCAACACGGTTGCTATAGCAGTTGGCATCCAGTCCAATAAGTATTCGCCATTTGCAGTCTCAATTAGCAATTGTCAAAGACATAGTCTTGGGACG
>JAULJZ010000021.1:3212535-3224046 GCA_032270985.1 Heliamphora pulchella | reverse complement strand
ATGAAAATTACAGAAACCACTGCTGTCTTTTCATAATTGCAGAAACCACTGGTAGGTATCTGTATTCCACTATAAGTCTTACTCATAATAACTCCTCAGGTCCCTGCTGTAGCACTATATGTATGCGGGTAGGCTGAATCAGTTTTATATCAGATCATAACTCATCATTCAAGACTAAATATATCTGGGTTCTGACAGTACGAGTTCTCTATAGTCCGTAGCCCACACTACGTTCGAGAATCATGTAAGAAAATACAGTAGAAAATCTTATAGGAGCTTCAACTCGGAATCAAAATGTAATTGAAGAATCGATTGACAAAAGGTATTCTTCTAAATTAACTTTGGTTGCACGGGTTTTATTTTGATCGTTCGTCGTTAAAAGTTTTATCTGGAGCTCGTTTCGGCATTTGCCCGTCCAGTTAATTTTACAAAAAATTATTTACAAAAATAATGATCTTGACAGTATTACTTCCAACACTGAGGGAGCATCATAAGATTTGGTCAGCTAGATGTCTGCTCTTAAGCGTGCAGGAGTATGCGTCTTGATTAGATACCTCTCTCTCTCTCTCTCTCTATGACCGGTCAAGTGAAGTTGCTTAGAGACTTCTCTATTAACAAATCCTAGAACTCTAGCCTCCAAATCACGTGCCTCCTTTGATCCCGAATGAGAAGGTGCCTAAGTCTTGCTTCCATCTTAGGACCAGGTTAATATTAGAGATGGCGTGGGCCGTAAGCCGGTCTATTGGTGGTAAAACTGTCAAGATCATTATTTTTACATATAATTTTTGATAAAAAAATAACTGGACGGGAAAACGCTGAAACGGGCTCCAGATAAAACTTTTTGACGTCGAACGATCAAAATTAAAACCCGTGCAACCACAATTAATTTAGAAAAATACTTTTTACCAGTCAAATTCAACTACGTTTTTTATTCTGAGTTGAAACTCCCGTTAGACTTTCTACTATATTCCCTTATACGATTTCTAGATATAGTGTGGGTTATAATCCTCCGAAAATTTGTACCGACAGAATCTGGACAGTTTTAATCTTGAAAACAAGTTATGAAATTGGTTCAGCCTACCCGCATATTTATAGGGCTATAGTAGGGGCCTATAGAGTAATTATGAGTAAAACTTTCAGTAGAACATAGATACGTATCAGCGATTTTTGCAATTAAGTAAACCTCATAGCGGTATCTGCAATTATGAAAAATTAGTAGCAGTTTTACAATTTCTATAAAACACTGAATTATAGTTCACACCACTAAAGAACTATAATTGTACTCTGACCCATAATCTTAAGATCTTCTTGCATTGAGTTTCTGTTATTAAATACTTATTATTTCTTCCAACGTTAAGATTTTCGATATCTTTCAATTAAATTTAATTATTGATAATTTAATTTAATTGGCATCTTGATATTCTTTAAACTTTTCTACTTAACTTATTTGACCGCCAAATAATAAAATCCACCTGCAGGGTTTGACCCGGTCAAAATTTATTTGCTTCCTTAAGGTGGTATCGTCAATCCCGATCATTCGGAATGTGAATTCCGTCAATAATAAAATCCACCTGCAAGGTTTGGCCCAGTCAAAACTTATAAGCTTTCTTGAGGGGATATTGTCGATCCCGATCTTTCGAGGCGTGAATTCTGTCAATAATTAATATTCACCATATAAATAATACCGCTATCCTACTCACCGGGAATATATACTCATATAAGATCGCACCCTATAATGAATCAAAATAATGAATATTAAATATACGCAAATCAATAATTATTTCAGGATTAAGAGTATAAGAACTATTCATAATAATCTTGGGGTGTGAATTAATTTATATAGTGAGTATAAAATTAATTAATCCAAATGTCTTGTTCAATACACACGAAATGTACTAACACAGAAAGTAGGAACAATAGACGATTTTTTATCTGTTCCCCGTAACTAAAACAAGTCTATTAAAACTCTGTGCTATAGTCGTACCAATGGTATGTCCATTTCTATCTAAACTATGAGTATAAAACTTATATTTTGTAAGAACATAAAATGTGATATTCTGTGTGCAAGTCGTACTTTACACACCAGATTAATTACTATACAGAATATTGGACATTCATGCATAACATTAAAGAAATGATATACATACATTGCTTATAAAGATTCTCATAAAATAAAAAATTAATTTTATTAAAAATAAAATTAATTACTAAAAATATAATTTTCAGTATACCAACCCTAACACGGTCCATTTGCCCGAAGGCTAGGAAATTGGTTCGACAGCCTATATGGAGATTTATCCGACGACCTACTTGTCCAGAGGAGAAGAGATTGACCTGACGGCCTGCACAGAGATTAACCCGACGACCTACTTACCCGGAGGCGTGGAGGTTAACCTATTTGCCTGGAGGCAAGGTTGACTAGATACTCACAATTTTTATTATTTTAAGAGTTTGGTCCATCCTTCTTTACTTTATTAGTTATTAGTTTCATATGTACATTTTCTATAAAAGTATTTTTTTTCTTTGCACAAATAAAAATGAGATTAATGTTAGGTACATACTAAATTAATAATAATTTATACAAAATTGAATGACAACCGGTTTTAAGACGGCTTAAAGTAAGATTTTTTAATTTAGTATGTAGCTAATATTAATCTCATTTTTTATTGTGCAAAGAAAAAAAAATTACTTTCATAAAAATGTATACATATGAAACTCATAACTAATAAAGTAAAGGAGGATGGACCAAACTGTTAAAATAATAAAGTAAAGGAAAACAACTGACGGTCAACTGACAGATGGACCAAATTGTTACATAAATAATAAAGTAAAGAATGGCAGTGGTATTTTAGAAAGTAAATGGGGTGTTTGTTGTTACTCTTAAATACAAGTGGTGTAGATGGAATTTACCCTACTAAAAATCATCAAAATAATATTTTTTAAAAATATACCCTTACTGAAACTATATCTTACTTTTTTTAGTTTTATCGTATCACTGTACTCATATCGTTATCTATATCCGTGTTTCTTATATCCCAAGTCCTAATTGGCTGGTTAGCAAAACCTAGACTATAAATCCACTCAGTTGTAAGCAAGTTTAGGTCACTGAACCCCAATTATATAGGTCTGCTTAGTCCAATGCAACCAAACCAATGTCAGCTCAAGCCAAGGTCGTTTAAATTTCTGAAAAGCTTCTTGTTTTGTTGATGCTTCTTGTACTATGAATAGGGTGTAGAAGAGTCTGTCAAATATCAAGCTCTCTATTGCAGATGAGCTAGAAATAAGACTCCTCGAACTTCAGAACCACCAAGTGCCGGTAAGTTTTTGCCTTACTATATTAACTTACAGAGCATTATTCAAAATGCGTAAAGGAAATCACGATATCGTAGGGATGGAATGCTGAAGAAGCCAACCGCATTGTTCAATGAATCAGTAAATTAATTACAAGGGTCAATAGTATTTCAGAAACAGACTCAAGGCAAATCACTTGGTACACACAATCAAACCTCGATTGTATCCCACAAAGCCGATGGACACGAAGACACACTGTAGACACATGAAGGAATCCCAAATCAGAGGAAGTGTCAACCAACAATAAATGAATTGGAAAGATACGACGTAGGGATTTAGTACTGTTTATCTATCCAAACAAACTAACATCGGCAGCAGCATTAATGAACGGGTGAGGAAGCATTCCTCTTATTCTGATTGAAGTGAAAGAAGTATAGTGGAAGACATTTGACAAGCAGCTTATTTCTGGTTTTGCTCCACCTTGGCTCTAATCTTCTGTTCCAACACAGATATCTCTGTCTCAAGACTGAACATTCTATTTAGTGCATGCATATTCTCAAGGGTCTCACTAAGAGTCCGGCTGTCGCTCCCGTCACATCTAAGATGCTGCATTGGACCATGAAGGAGCTTGTTAACTATACCCCTACTAAGATCATCAACAGCCTTCCTTGTTTTCTTTGAGACATCGTCACCCATTTTCGACAAGCATTTTTCTAGCTCTGCAACTCTGATTCTTTCAGCATAGGCTCTCAATTTCTTGATCGTGGGAACAGTCTCTAGTGAATCTCTCCAAGCTTCAAATTGCTTTGACTCCTCAGCAATGATTGCCTGAGCTTCCATTGCTTTACGAAGCCTATCCTCCTTATTAGCAGCCACAACCTCCTTAAGGTCATCCACATTATAAACCCGTGCAGTGTCTAGATCTGTCACACATGAACTCACGTTCCTAGGAACAGAGATATCAATGAAAAGCCTCAGACCCCCAACTTCCTGACCAACAGGTGGAAGATCCATTACATGCTCTTTAAAAAATAATGGAGTTTCTGATGCAGTGCTAGTGAAAATAACATCTGCTTCAGCTGCACAGTTTTGCATTTCAGCAAGGGGTTTATAAATTATCTCAACATCCATCAATTCCTCACGGATGGAAGCTACTCTCTCCTCGGATCTGTTCACTACCACCATCTTGGTGCATGCCTTTGCTACCAGATGTTTGATCACAAGTTTCCCCATCTTTCCTGCTCCAATCACCAACATCCTTGCAGTAGAATGAGCGGATTCAGGAAGCTTCATTAAGGCCAACTCAACTGAAGCTGAGCTAACAGAAACTGCCCCCGCTGCAATGTTTGTCTCCGTTCTAACCCGTTTTCCAACAGTGATTGCATGCTTGAACAGCCCACTGATGTTCCTACCAAAGCCGGTGACCCCTTGTCCAACTTTGACTACTTGTTTGACCTGAGCTAGGATTTGACCTTCCCCCAGGACCAGGGAGTCTAGCCCTGCTGATACTTCAAAGATATGCTGTGTGGCATCTTTGTTATACAGTAAAAACCGGTGCTGACAAATCTCTGAAACTGGAATTCCACTTGCCTACAAACAAAAAGACAAATGTATCAAGAATGGTAATCACGCCAACTTTTCCAAAATAACATAGTTGAACTGTTGCCAATATCTTACGATCCACGATACATATTTTATGATTTGATACATAAAAGAGATAAATTGATACGTATCGAATATGTTAAATATAACTTACAGTACACAATGTGATATGCAATATGTGAAAGTAAAGCATAATGCGATATATGTGATATATTAATACTTACTTTTCAGATAAATTTAATTTGTGATAATAAATATTCTTGGAATGTTTTGCATTTTTAAGATATTAAGATAGTTTTTCTTTCATTTTTTCCACTCTCCTAGTTTAAGTATCTTATAACATTAATTTGTGACCACTTAAAACCAATATAGTTTTTTCCTATGAACAATTTAGTTGAGTAAGTTAAAAGTTGTACATTAAATTTTAAAATTGAAATGATGTCTTAAGACAATCTTAAGACAATAAAGAGAATATATTATATATTGTTATGTTTCTTATGCATTGGTTATTGATTCATGTCTTATGGGGGCAGATGCCTGCCCAGTGCCAGAAGGTCGAGAAAGTTGGTAACCTAATGACAGGGCTGAAATTACCATTGCAAGAGAAATCATGTGGAAAACAGGCAAGGAAAATTGGGATGTCCCATACACATGGAGAGAGAGTAAAGGGGGGAGGGAGAGAGAGAAAAAGAATACAGCTTGATAGAGAAAATGACCAACGACCAAATACAGTTCAGAATTAGAAGATCTAGATATTCTCCACACAAATTTTGGGGCCAAGTAGACTCTGGTTATAATTCAAATGTATATTATAGTATGCATCACTTGGTAATGCAGACGCGGTAAATATCCTCCTACCAATGCTTTCTTGTACACTAAGAAGAGTTTTTAACTGATATGGCACAAAAGTGACTAAACAGAAGGATCTAAATTGGCAAGCCTCAAAAGAAAGAAAAAGAAAAGAAAAAACTTAATATAGATAGTAAAATAGAAAAATACCTTTGACATCCAGTCAGTCACTTCTTTCACACCCCGATGTTGAGACAGAGCAACCACATATATCTCCATCCTGTTGCAGGTACTCAGAACAGCAGCTTCTTCTATATGATTCAAACTGCACAGCTCTGCAATGGCTCGAGGCCATTCTGCTTCAGGAATGGCAAGTTTTTCACGCATTTCAACCGGTGCAGTGTGGACACTGAGTCCAATAACAACAATGCTGCTCTTTTCTTTCGTATACCCTGATGACATCAATTATAACAACTCAGAGATACCTACAAGAACTTTAATTCACCTGTGTGGTACAGGTTTATCTTAACAATGAATGAAACTCTCAACATCACCCACATAAATTATAAGAGTACACTATGAGGTAAAGACTAAAACATTGTCATCTTCTATTAAACAGGAGAAACAAATATATGCCTCATCACCTATGTTACATGGACTCGGGTACACAGGTGTAGGTGTGTGTTTAAGTGTCGGAATCATCTAGTTCTAATATCAGAGACATTGGAACACAAGAGAATATTCATGTTCTTTAATATAATTCTTTTATTTTCTAGAAAAAAAGGAGTTGTTTACTAGGTTCCTTAGAGTATTTCATGCATAATATGAGAGTTAACGTATATTTCTATAATAAATTTGAATTTCTAAATGTGCTTCTTAGGTGAATGTCACAACTAAAAATATCGGACACAAACTCTATACCTTTGTCTAGCACAAACTCCATACCTTTGTTTAAGTGTCAGGTGTCCAAAACACGTACTATTTATATTTAAAAGAACCCATGTGACATAGCTCATCACATATACAAATTTTGGACAATAAACAAGTTCTCCTCATATTTGGATGGCAACACCAGAAGTTGTAAAGCTTTCCACGCGAAGGAAAGATTATGGAAGTATACAAAAGTGAACAAAACAAAAATGTCACCACCCAGTCAGCAAATTGATGTAAGCCCTCGACTATCTTGAACGGATTTTTTCATACTAATGACAAGGCGGTACTAAATTAAAGATATTAACAACTAAGTTAATATTGAGGGATTTGGAAAGAAAATTGCAATACATTAGGTGATTAGGACTAGATATTCAACAGGGAATGTATCGGTTGGCAGCTGAAATTGCTATTTAAAGCTTCTCCTTCAATACAGATACCCCAAAGAAAAGAACTAGAAGCAAAGAGTTGGCATACAGCATAAGCAGATGTAAATGCTGATTACTGTAAATTGAAAACTATACTAGCATAAAAAAGTAATACTGGAAGGCACAATCATTCTAGAACAAAACAAGGGAATTAGAAACATTTACAATAACTTGTCATGTGGATTAGCTAGATGACAGATAAAACATGTATGTTTCGCATATGAAAATTTCCTATTTCAAATCTAATAAATTTTAACACGAAGTTTAGCAGCCCACTGACTAGAACTCCAGTCCTGAGGAGTTGCAATGCTACACAACATGAAATTACAGATTCACTCTCTCCCCAACATAAGGTAAACTCCATTGGAATTTCAGACTCTCAGGCGCCAATTGCTCTACTTTTTCAATTCTTATAATAATTCATTGTACGTGGGCTACCCTTGATTTTGAAAGGCACTCATGTAATCTACTGAAAATTTCAATGATCATCTAAATAAACCAACATTTTACAGATATCTAACAGAAACGGTACGATCAATGGATGAAAAGAAGAGGATAAACGAACTTGGATGTATATTACGCCTCCCGAAGCAAAGAATACACAAGATCCGTTACCAAGTGTAGGAGTAAAAAGTTAATAAAGCTACGAACCAAACACCTCCCCCAGCCATCATGAGTTAAGACTAATATGACAACACACAAAATCCAATCTACTACTCCTCCTAACCATCATGGGCTAGGGGATGATGTGACAAGACACAAAGATCAAATATATATGTGCTTTTATCTCTAACTAAGGTATAGATTAATTTTTTATCTCAATCAAAGACGAACGCAAAATTTTAATTTAAAGGGATGAATTATTTTTATAAAATTTTAAAAAAATAAATATTAAATTTTAAAAAAAAAATCTTAGCGAGATGAACTTATATAATATAAATATATTTTAAATTAATACACTACAATTGGAGTTTTTTTCAAAATTTAAAAAGGTGACCACCCTCGTCGGCTACTTGAGTCCGTCTATGATCTCAACATTTTATTCTCTCAAAACCCATATGACTTGGGCAACGGAAGGTCTACCGCCGGCCACAGGCCAAGAGACCTTTCTTTTTCTTTCTTTTTTTTTTCAGGTATTCGGCAATGGAAGCGCCTGAGGGCTCCATCGTCTTCATCTTTGCCAGGCTCTTTTTCTTTGTCATCTAGGGAATAGGTATTTTCTAGGTTGCTCACCAAGAATCAAACAAAACGGCTAATTATCGAATTAATCGCAAAACGAACAGAAAAGCCAGAGCTAATGATTTGCGATCGGCACGAAAACAAACTGTTATATGAATGTTTGTGTTGCAGTAAGAGAAATGCAGACGTACTGTCGCCGGCGGAGGTCTTGAGCTGCTCGAGAGCGGAGAGACTTGAAGAAGGGGAGGGCGAGACCGTGTTAGAATTGACCTCTTCAGCAGTCTGAAACAAGACATCGGAAGCAAACTCGCACCGAACGGCGGGACCAGCTCCGTGAATTAGGGCTCGTCTGTTTCGACTTGGTCGGCATCGCACCCGAATTTGAGACGGCGGAAACGACACAACCGCCGCCGCAGACGGGGTGGCGGCGGCGGTGTGGCTGAGGTGAAGAGTTTCGAGCTTCGCCCCTGCAAATGCACTCGAAACAGCCATCTCCGGCGAGAATTACGTTACAATGCTCCCTAACCCTCACCCTTAGATCCGATTCGTAATGAGAAAGAGAATTGAAGGAGAGGGAGAGAGATTGGGAATGGGGTTTGTTGGTGTGGGCGGGGAAGATTTGACCAGAGAGGTTTTGATTTCTGAGTGATCTGATTGGCGGATGAAATGCGCGTTTTATCCACACGCACACCCCGCCCGTGCGGGATCCAGTCAAATTATAAGTAGGTTTTGGGGTCGTGGTTGCAATAAAGTTTGTTTGTTTTTTTTTTAAATATTATTATTTTTACTTTTTTTAGAAAAAAAATCTATGTATATCTCAATTATTATAATATTTTTCAAATAAAATTATAATAATAATATCTTAAATTAAAAAGTTAACTTCACTTTAAAAAATGAAAAAATCTTGTCAGCATTTTAAATATTATAATTTAAAAATAATAAATAAAAATATTTTAAATATTTTAACAGAAATACAAAAATATTTTTTATAATTCATTCTAAACAATTTATTTCTGAACGATTGACCGTATGTTCTGTTATGTCAATGCAAAGAGAATTCCAATTTGAATAGCTCAAAAGGGGTGTTTGGCAAAATCATTCTTAATAATTTTAAAATTTTTATTATTAATTTTAGTTGTAAATTATAATTTTTGTTTAAATTTATGTTTGGATTAGCTTTTTTGAAAATTTTTTTGCTTAAAAGTCTCTAGAAAAATCTACTTATGTCTTAGTTGATTTTTTCTATATATTTTTATATTTATTGTTTTACAAAAAAAATTAAAAAAATTAAAAAATCTCAAAAAAAAAACTAGTCCAAACATAGACTAATACTTATAACTTCTTATATAATTTATAATTATTTTTTTTATTTTTTTAACTAAAAAATATAATTTTATCAAGTACTTACAATTTTTATTATAAATTACAATATATAAATTACTAATTTTATTAATAACAAAAACCACCAAAATGTGACAATAATTTCACATGAGCATATTTCACGAGGGAAAATTATTAGGAATCATAATTTGCCCCGCCACATCTTTGCACGCCCTTGTTTCACATTTTATAAGTTTTCTTCGTCTTCAACAAGAAGTGAAGTGGAAACAGTTTTTTTTTTTCCGCCCTAATTTTTTTTATTTTTAATTATATAAATTAAATATTTTTTAATTTATAAATACATATATAAAATTTAATTTTAAATATAACACTATTAAATTATAAAAATATTATGTTTATATCTCATTTTATTTTTTGTCATTTTGATTCCAATGATCATCTATCATTATTTTTTTTTACTATTTTATTTATAACTCATTAATATCATTATTTGTATATTTTATTAATTATACTCGATATATTTCTGCTTCTATCACTTCTCTGATCTTTCATGTCCAGCCCTCACGACGATAAAATAAGAAATAGGAACGCAATTTACAAACCCAATCTCGTCCCTTACCATTCCAACTAATTATTAAGTATTTTTAAAATAATGCATAAACAATGATACATAGTATTTTTAATAAATAAAAATATTTAATACATATTTTGTGAGTTATTTTTATTTTTTACTTAATAAAAATGAGACTCATATTATTTTATTTAAAATATTTCTTAATACGTCATAAAATAAAAGTAACATATAAATAATGGTACATAATTTTTCATAAATACCGAATAATTACTCTTTGACAAGAACTTATTTGGTAGCTTCCGCCTACCAAAGTGAGCATACGCCAACCCAACAATAATGGATTAAATAATTGTTTTGATTAAAAAATTAATGATAAAGTGATTATGCATCGTACTATTTGCAATACAAATAGGAGCTTATGAATAGTTTCTTTCTTTTTAATTGCTGATTTTACTTTAGGGTAATTTGGGGTTAGATTTCATTTAGAAAATTTAGATTTTAATAAGTTCCACCTAAGAATTATATTTTATTAAATTTTATTTCGATATTTTTTATACTAAAATTACCCTTAATACAACATACACTATTTAACACTATCAATAACACTCTTCATCACAACTACTGTCACAATCGCCGCCACCACCACCATTGCCGCTACTGCCGCTGTTATCGTCGCCTCCACCACCACCATCACCGCCACTACTAACACCACCACCACCACTGTCGCCGTCGTCGCCACCACCACCACAACTGTCGCCGCCACCACTATATCGCCACTACTCTTTATTGTCACCACTACCAAATTTGTCGGAGATAGATAAGAAATCGATAAATTCTTATTCTGGATCTGAAATGTTCCATTTGTTATGAATATCTCATTTTGCTTTTGGATTTGAATATTAAATATTGTTATCAAATGTCTCATTAGTTATGAAATGCCTCAAGGCATTTCTTGAACAAATGAGGCATTTTATGTAAATGGAATATTTTTCAAATGAATGTGTATTTAAATGTGTAAATGTTTTTGAATAAATGAGACATTTTATTCGTGTAACTACAAATGTATCATTATTTTTAAAATGAGACATTGCAAAAAATGAGACATTTGTTACAACCACACATCATCACTAACACAACTAGACTACAACCACCAACAACCAGACCAGACCAGACCACAGACTATTGTTTGTTAGGAGAATATCCAACGCCAAAATAAAATACATGCTCGGGAATCCAGAAAATACATCTTTATTAAACTTTCAACAATTTACAATAATCTGAAATTACAGAAAATGAAATTATAGGAATAACATAAATGGAATTTGCAAACCGAGTCCTGCAATCGCAGTTTCCTTAAGAATGATTCGCCGCCTACCG
>JAULJZ010000021.1:3192846-3212435 GCA_032270985.1 Heliamphora pulchella | reverse complement strand
TATAAACAGAGGGATAAGAAAGAGTGAGATGTAGAGAGAGAGAGAGACCGAGGGAGAGAAGAGAGGAGGGAGAGAGATCGGCGGTGGCCGGAGGCCAACGACGGTGAGGGGCAGCGGTAGTGGATTTGGGGTTTGACAGTGGTTTTTGATTTTTGGGAGTAGTTTTGGAGTTTGAAGGTGGTTTTTGGGGGGTGGGGTGGTTTTGGGGATGGTGTGGTTTTAAGGGCAGTTTTGAGATAGGAATGTTAGTTTTTGTTAAACATTTTAACGGTTGAGCTTAATTGATGTTAAAATTTAAAATTAAAATTTCAGAGGAGTTTAATGATATTTTTAAAATCACATGAGAAGTGGTTGATGTTTAACTAAATCTCAGGAGTGATCAGTATAATTTATCCCATTTTTTAATATTTAATGTGGTAAAAATAAAAAACTAATCAAAATTTTTTTTGTGATCAATAAAAATGAGTTAGTTTTAATAAACTAGAAGCTCATCAATATTTTTTTTAATTTAAATTTTAATATTTTTAAGCATAAAAAATATTTAAAAAATATGCTTTAAACTAGGTCGACTTACAATAATGCACAACGAGCACGGTTTTTAAGTGTTAAGGACCCCTATTGATGGAAAGTTACCACCATTGATGCCTCATTTACTGAATTCGAGGTGCGTGCTGATCCACCCAATTATTTTTTTAAATGTATTTTTATTATTTTTTAAATGTATTTTTATGATAAAATTCATTAATGGTGTAAAGTTTGTTGAATAAATTATTTATAAAAAATAGATTTATTGGAAATTTATAGCTTTTGTAATTATATTTATATTCAAATAAATGATAAATATAATTTTGGGAAAAATAAAGTTAAATATTTATGATCACATAGTTACAAATATCAAATTAATTTTTTTTAAATAAATAATGAACTCAATAAAATTTACATAATAAACTAGTTCAATCATTAAAATATGCCCAAGAACCAATCCTTTTAAACTGCCCACAATAGCATGGTGTGCCCACAGCACGCACCCGTATCCCCATTTACCCAAGGTGGCAACTACTGACCGGTAGGGGTTGTTGGGATAGGATACTCGGGTGAAAGGTGAAAGGTGAAAGGTGAAGAGGAGGGTCCACTTTTGGGACCATAAAATCTCCTTTTTCTCTTTGATTTTTTATCTACCTAAGGATTGGTCTCTCTTTGTTTTTCCCAGGTATTTGTGAACGATCAATTTCTGAACTGGGACCCAAACCATCGGATCAAAGTCCGAATTGTATCTGCCAGAGCTTACCATTCCTTGTTCATGCACAACATGTAAGTAAATGCGACAACTAGAAATGTCCGGCTATAACAAAAATATGTGTCAAGATTATTAGAATTGGGAATTTACAGAGATAAAACAATCCGACATCTAGTTCTAGTTTTAGCGTATGCACATAGAGATAACCAGGGTGGGTTGCAGGTGCATCCGACCCACTCCCGAAGAGCTGGAGAATTTCGGTACTCCGGATTTCACCATATACAATGCTGGGCAATTCCCCTGTAACCGTTACACCCATTACATGACTTCCTCAACTAGCATAGACCTCAATCTTGCTAGGAGGGAAATGGTCATCCTCGGCACCCAATATGCTGGGGAAATGAAGAAAGGCCTCTTCAGTGTAATGCACTATCTCATGCCCAAGCGCCAAATCCTCTCCCTCCACTCAGGCTGCAATGTCGGCAAGGATGGCGACGTTGCTCTCTTCTTTGGACTATCAGGTCCAAAACCTACTACCCGATACGTGCCTTCAATCTCTCCTCTCCCGTTTAGTTCCTTTTTCTGTCCAACTTAGATGCCAATTTTTTGGGGGGGATTGTGTTCCTCTTAGGTACTGGAAAGACTACGCTGTCTACAGATCATAATAGGTACTTGATTGGAGATGACGAGCACTGCTGGAGCGAGAATGGTGTATCGAACATCGAGGGCGGTTGTTACGCAAAGTGCATCGATCTGTCTGGGGAGAAAGAGCCTGATATCTGGAATGCCATCAAGTTTGGGACTGGTAACATTCCGTCTGTTGGATTTTTCTATATGAAAGAATTGGGAAATTCTTATGTCAAGATAAATCTCATATGATTGATTTTTTCGGCAGTGCTGGAAAATGTGGTGTTTGATGAGCACAGTCGAGAAGTGGATTACTCTGATAATTCGGTCACAGGTATATATGTTATAAATTACATGCAAATGCCTGTATAATTAGCTGTATAATCTCTAATACTACCCATTTTGTAACTTGGTTTTGCTATTTCAGAGAACACTCGGGCAGCATATCCGATAGAGTACATCCCCAACGCTAAGATCCCATGTGTCGGTCCCCACCCGAAGAACGTAATCCTTCTTGCCTGTGATGCGTTTGGTGTTCTCCCACCTGTGAGCAAGCTGAGCTTGGCCCAGACCATGTACCACTTCATCAGCGGCTACACTGCTCTTGTATGTACTCGTTGGCTGTTTTCTTTAACTGCATCCTTGTTTTAGGTCCCATCTCTTGAGAGTAGCTGTTGGAAGACGTGATCTCCTTCAAACATAGGTGATTATTTCCCGCATGAAAGGGAGAGTACATTTGGGTAGTGATCAAACCCGAGTGGTGTGAGTAGTATAGACAACCCTTCTTTGGGTTGCATTCCGAATAAACACGGATATGTGTTTAGTGTGCGCGTCTCTCCCTCCCTTGGGTAACACCTAACCTGACGGCAATACCACCAATAGTGTTTGATCCTTTTCATAATCCAACAGCATTAACTTTTTAAATCATTGGTTGACAATTAATCAGGTGGCTGGAACAGAAGATGGCATAAAAGAGCCACAGGCAACGTTCTCGGCTTGCTTTGGTGCAGCGTTTATAATGCTTCATCCTACAAAGTACGCAGCCATGCTAGCCGAGAAAATGAAAAGGCATGGGGCTACCGGATGGCTTGTTAACACCGGTTGGTCAGCCGGAAGGTATGAAATTGAGGTTTCCAAGTGATGATGCATTTTCAAGCTTAGTAGTATAGATGTATTTGAGCTGATTCTTATTTTGCAGCTACGGATCCGGTAATCGTATCAAGCTGGCTTACACCCGGAAAATCATTGACGCAATACACTCGGGTACTCTTTTGAAGGCAAACTACGCTAAGACAGAGGTGTTTGGACTCGAGATCCCAATCGAGATTGAAGGGGTGCCATCTGAAATCCTAGATCCAGTGAACACTGTGAGTTGCAATTTCACATTAATAAGCAACTCTTACACAAGTGATTTTTGAACTCTAGGACCTTGTTAGGAGAACATTTTACTAATGGTTGCATTTCGATTTGGATTGGATTGGATTGGGTTGGATTGCAGTGGTCTAACAAGAAGGCCTACAAGGACACACTGTTGAAGTTGGGGGGTCTGTTCAAGAAGAACTTTGAAGTATTCACAAACTATAAGATTGGAACAGGCAACACGCTCACAGAGGAGATCCTGGCAGCTGGTCCAAACTTCTAATTGGGTATGCCTTCCAGATTAATGAGAGGAAAATGAGTGAGAGAGAAAGAAATAAGTTTATTATGTATGTAACTATTGGATAATTCATAAGCCTCACATATCTGTAATGTGTTCTGATTATTTTCTAGCCTTAATAGAGGCATCTTAGGTATGAAGAACTTCTAATCCTCTCTCAAAATGCAGTTGTTTTTAATATAACTTTAAATTTATTGTTTCACTTTTCTATAAAATTGCACAAGAAAGTGGTGTGGTGTGTGAAATTCAAGCAAAGTAGGTGGTTTTGGTGTCCACTGCATGCTTAAGGATGAAGAATAAGATGAAGGGTGAGAGGCTCTAGAGAGAGAGAGCCCGTGATCTTTTGTTGTTTTTTTCAATGGATAAAAACAACTCTCCTTCGCTTCCAATGTTTTTATTTGAGCATTCATTCACCACTAATAGTGTACGCACTAAGGTCGACCTCTCTGAAGAATTTTTGGGCCTAGTGGGAATCAAATCCATGTATTTGAGGTGAAATAAACACCAACCCATGCATATCATTTTAGATTTCGACCACACACGGTATACTAGTGTCGTGAAAATAAAGAATAAACTTAATGAAGCTTGAACCTAGGAATCTTGTGTCAAATACACTACTAGTCACAAATGCTTTTTTTTCTTTATATTAAACTTACCAAGCATATAATATCTATATAAATTATAAGTAGTAAACATACCATTTCAATTTGTAAAAATTAATTTTTTTATATATAAAAAAAACAATGTACGACTCGCTGCTCAGTAGCTCAGCCCCATTACCTGAGTGCTTAAGAGCAAATTTCACAACAATGCTACTAATGTATGGCTGGAATTTACTAGCCACAACTATAAATAAGGATGTCTAACTTCCCTTGTGAAAAATCGAAGTGAGGAAGAGTATCGAAGTGAGGAAGAGAGTACTCTAAATTAAGAAAAGGTCCAAAAGTGAACTCCAAGAGATTGGTCTAGTGATCAAGATTTGGAACTTTAGAGTTTGTTTCTTCTAAAGTCTCAGGTTCAAAACCTATCCACTTTTTAGGGTTAGTTCATACTAAACTTTGTCTCAACTGTCAGCTTTAATTATCCCCCTCCAGTAGTGGATGATAGAATTAGTTTTTTAAGAATTAGTCGATGTGCACGTAAGTTATCGCGGACACCCTTAAATATTAAAAAATAAAAAGGCCCCAAAGTTCAAAAAGCCTAACTATACAAACATGAATTATGTATGATACCTTTAAATGCTCAAATCCCAGTGGCCTTCCTATTCCCGTATAAAGCTTTGGATTCCTTCCAGTAGTTATTTGGGGGAAAACTCTAGGATGACCTAACTCTGTGGACTATGGGTAAGTTAGAGCCAAGATGAGTCAGCTGCAGCTGCAGCATTTCTTTCCCAATAACAAAACTGAAAACTTAGGAAGAATGCCAGGGAGGAATCTCTAATCTCATCTAGTTTTTTCTAACAAACAAAGGTCTTCAACGATTATTTATGCAGTCAATAGCATTCTGCGGATCTGATTGTACTGTTGCTCGTCGTCGAGTTCCCACATTCTTTGACATGGTCAATCCCTTATCGACCGCTTTCAATTCATGGAATAAAACACTAACTCCTGCCCACCTTGATCACCCACCCTAAGTTATTTAATGGGTAGAGAACGCCACATTATCATGTTGATGTGATGTGCTCAACTAATATATGTATGCCATGTATTCATAATTTTAGCAAATGATCCAACATTAGGGGAAGTAGTTATAAGTACAGTAGCATCACTCCACATTAAAGGAACACATATCGCACATGTATTGAATAAATACACCACATTCATATACTGACGTGGTATTCCCTACTAATAAAAAAATTTCTCCTCCCAGTGGGATATATAGAACAGCATCGTAAGAAACATCAAAGTTGAGGCAGTAATACCCTTCTAGAGGGGCGCGTCCAGCAACAAGTAGGCAGCCTTAGCACGTTTACCGCTGCACAAAAAATTCTTTTATGTAACCACCAAAGATTTCTTCCATATGAATTTCAAAATTTTAAAAGAAATGTTATTGCTCACAGTAGATATGTTTTTGGATGCGAATAACTTTGCATCCATCGAATAGATCCTAGCAGTCGTCTTCTCTCCATGTTTTGCAGCCTTTTTCTTTGGGAACTTCAGATCCTACAAACTACAACCTATACTAAGTGTGATTTATAAAGTTCTCCAATAAAGGAAAAAGATTACTCATATCTCTTTTCGAGTTTCCCTTTGCTTATTTTTTTCCATATACCAAATATTACACGTACCCCCGATTTGTTATTTACATTTACAATAATTGAGACATGAAACAAGTGAAATACTAGGTGTGATCACCACTTATTAAAACTGTCAACATACAAACAACTCAATGTGCAAAAATGCAATACTGATACTGTGAACTGATACAATATTGGCTTTAGATCTCCTCAAATTTGGAACTGAAAATTTGCAACTACAGATCAGGTACAGCACAAAAATAACAGCTCATGTGAAGCACTACTGGTGGCTCTTTGTAGCTTTGGTTGCGTACAATAACTAACAAGGTAAATAAGTATGCCAATCACATTTGACATAGCATAACTGAGGAGCACACAAGACAAAAAACTTTTCCCCAAAAAAAAGTTTCAGATCATATTGATTTAATTTCAGAAAATGTGACATTTGTAAATTACATACCAATAATTTGATTGCATTTATTCTTTAACCCAACTATAAGTATCTCAAGAGAGTTGAGCATCGTCCCTACAGCCTTGGCCATACATAAAATTACTAGGACTCACTAGCTGAGGCAACATCATCTTTGTGCTTAATCGTACCAGAATCCACGAGGATGGGAATCTCTGCTGCAAGCCATGGTGCAAGACCCAAACAAAGAGCATGTGCTATGCCAAACCTAGGGCTGCCAAGATGGGAGCAAAATGTCAGAAGATAAAGTTTGGTTATAGTGAGATGATAAAGAAATAATCAAATTATGCACCTAAAATGGTTCAGCAAAAGGAAAAACTAACACTAGGCCAAACATGTTGAAACAAATTGGTAAATTTGAAGTGATTCCTCGAATTAAAACCCAAACAACATAGTACATAAACAACTGAAATCTATGTTCCCTATTTCATTTTCCATTCATTACTGATTAACCAAATGAACTACATAATTACATCAAGAAATAGGGTAACTATTGAATCCCATATACAATACCCAATAAACAACTATGTAGTTACCAAAAATAACAAATCATAACCAAATGTTCAGGAAAGTAAAAGAGGACTCCCACAAATCACGCAATGAACTTGAATATGTACCAATCTTGTCCCACATTAACGAAATAAGGGACTCTCTACATGTTTATAAGCTATTGGGCACCCTCCCTTGTAATCCAGTTTTCTACCCAAAGGTTTATATCATTGGTATCATAGTAGCAACCATGCCAAGTATGATATTGGACATAGCCTATTTGATTATGGGATCGTGTTACTACTATGTGACTGAAGTCACGGAAGGGGTGACCTATAACCTGGACTAAGGCAATTTAGTTGTTAAATACTAATATGTGAGTAAAGCCACCAAAAAGGGGAAAGGGCTACCATTGGGTCACTACCAATAGCGTGAACCGCCAAGATGTCGGCTGTGAAGCGTGCTAGTATGTTACGACACTGTCCCACATCATTAAATAAGGGGCTATCCATGTGTACATAAACCATTGGACAGTCTCCCCTTGTAAGCCAGTTTTCAGGCTTTTAGGGGAGGAGTTTTACCCAAAGTTTGTAGCAGAATAATTATCGAAATGAAAAAAAAAATCCAAATTTAAACGAGCAGCTTTAAGAATTGAATTGGAATTGGAATTGGAAGAAATAAAAAAGGGAATAATCATACCAGTTCTTCGCCCAAAGCGGCTTGAAATGCACAGTCAAGCATATCTTCCCTCCTCTGTACATCTGAACCCCCACACCCAAAAAGAAAAAAGCCCACAAAAACCAATCAGATTACAATAAATAGAAAAACATATTTGTCGAACGAAATTATGGAAAAGATAAAAAATAAAAAAAAAGGTGGGGAAGAAGAAAACCTTGTGCGTCTTGCCGTCGAGTTGGGGAAGCTCGATCTCGGGGGCGGTGGAGGGGTAGGTGACGGGGATGTCGAATTGGAGGTCGAACTCGTACTTGAGGAGGTTGTGGACGTACCAGCACTTTCCGGTCCACCGGGTGCCTTCCGGGTTGGCGGCGGAGATCCGGAACCAGTCGTTGTCTTTCGACTTGTTCATCGAAGTGTAGCCGATCAGCGCCTTGTACTCCTCCTTAAGCCGCTGCGTCCACGCCGCGCCGTCGCGGGGTCCGGCTTTCGTCGACAGCAGAGGTATCTGCGTCAGGGTCGATTTGGTGTTCGGATCCCAACCTTCCATGGCCAAAACTCTCTCTCTCTCTCTCCCCGTTGTGATTCGGAGTACTAAGTTTAGGTATTTGGCAGGAAATTTGTTTGAAATCGAATCCCTTCCAAAAAGGGTTTGGAAATAAATGTTAGGATAATTAGTTTAATAAGTTAAATTATTAGTTCTTTAGTTTAGTTATTTTTTTAACTTCTTAGGCTTGTTATTTTGAAAGTTTAAAGTGTTTTAATTTAGTTCTTGATAATTTTATGAATAAAATTATTTTTATTATTTACTCTTTTTTAATTATTTAGTATAAATTTTTAACACGTCATTATTATTTATCAACTTTAGCCGTCGTTGTCAACTTTTTTTAACCGTCGTCGAGTGTTAAGGCCATCGCCGTTACATACTTCGTTTTTCTTGTATAAGAAACCAAAATCAATTGTTCCATACACATACCTTAGTATCCGATATAGTGTTTCCATGTGAGATTTCTGAGATTTTTGTATAAAGTGACTTACTATACCAACTACATATGTGATGTTTGGACTTGGGAGAGTTTGGTAGATTAAACTACCGATTATTTGTCGGTACATAATTGCATCCTCTAAGTCTTTTCTTTCTTTTGAATATAGCCTAATATTAGCCTATATTGGTACGGAGATTGGCTTGCATTCGAGCATTTCATATTTCTTTAGTAAATCTTTTGCATATTTTGTTCGGCAGAGAAATAGGCCTTTTTTGTTTTGGTCAAACTCCAGTTCAAAAATTTTTTTGAGTTCTCAAAGTTTCTTCATATCAAAACGTGCTGTGGGGTTCTTTTTTGTCCTTTAGATTTTATTGTCGTCATCTCTGTTGATGATCAAGTCATCCACGTACACTAGCATTGTTGCTAGTTTACCTCCATGTGTCTTGACAAGTAAATTTGAGTCTGCATCTGCAACTGAGTAACTATTTTAGACCAAAAACCCTGCTATTTTACCATAACATGCTATCGGTACTTGTTTTAGACTATATAAGGCCTTCTTTAATTTGCAGACATGATTTGGATGTCTTTTGCTTTCTAATATTTTGGGCTACTCCATGTATATTTCTTGATCAATCCCTCAATCTAAGAAGGCATTCTCAACACCTATTTTCCCTAGCTAGGAATGGCAATTTTAATTCAATACATGGAGGCCCAACCATACCCAAAGCATATTAGGCGGGTATTTCCCGATTTAGCAATAATTTGGTGGTGATTTTAAATACAATACCTGAAGCAGGGCAGGAGAGGGGGTTATCCCCTCTGGTACGAATCCTTTCCGCATATATTATTATTATTAGATTGTACAAATCCTACTCGCATATATTAATAATAATATATATAATATATAATCTTTTATACCTATTTATAGACGGACCCAAAGAAGGCCGATGAGAGCGGCTGTCTCCCCTCAATTTTTAAAAAAACTCACTATTATAGTTGTCATACCCTGAAAATGCAACAATATAAACACCCATGTGATTTGATAAGAAAAAAACCCGGTTTAAAGAATCCGAACCAAAAGAACTTGTACATCAAGGTTCTTCACCTTAAAACGAAACAAGGCCTCCAATTTTCATAGAAACTTTAAAAGCGAAAGTTGAGGTTTTCTTTGTAAAATAACTTTCCAAATAGCCAATTTATATCCCAAAAGTTATTGATAAAAAACCGTGTTTAAAACCAAAACTTTGAAAATTCAACACAACAAGGGCCTGCTCGAGCGAACCCTCCATCGCTCAAGCGGTGAAGTGGCAGTAAGCTTTTTGCCAAAAATATGAAATTTTTTCTAAGTGTTGGATGAACACTTGATTTTCTCAAATTTTGAACATACTTTAGAATAGGCATAAATTTGAAGATAAACAAACATTTGGTACTGAAATTAGCCCATTTCAACCCCAAAACTCGAAACCTAACATTCAAAACTATGATGTTTCATTCAAAAACTAAGGAACTCAACTCATAACATAAGTCCAACGCCCTCACATGCATACAAAATATGAATTTATGGCCTTAGGGCCTTACAACACGAGTTACTTCAACCTAAAATAAATTTGTCCAAGTATAAAAAGATTTACTTTTACAATTTCAGTTTTCAAAAGATGCTATCCGTGAATATGTAATTCTATCAAAACTACACAAAAGGGTCCCGCGACCATTCGTCTTACTCCAACACCATTTTACCGCTATCATTTAAAAGGGTTTATACAACATGAGCCGGTCATAGGAAATAGAATAAGAAGGAACATATACATGATATGCGAAGATGGTTATGTGAAGTATAACACATAGTTTTCTCAAAAAAACCAATTCCATTTTCCAAACCAAACTCCGTTTTTAAAAGAAACAAATTCCCTTTCACATAACCGGATTTTCATTAAAGACCGTAGTTTAATGTTCTACTATCTTATTGAATTCAACCGTTTCAACGTGTCATCACACTATTTTCCAACCAACCCAAGGTTTTTTAAATTTCATAATTCGTTCATGTCATTCAATTAAGGCTAGCCAACCCGATCCAATTAATGATTTAATTAAGTACTAAAACCCGAATGACGCCTATAGACTAAGGCGTAGTTATCACTACTGGGCCACGCAAGGCCTGAAGGATAAGTACCCATTCTATAGCCCGACACGGAGAGCATACATCTTCGGTTTCCCTCGAAAACGTCGACGGGTGGGCCACCCAGAGCACGTTTTTATAGGGATTAACCCGATGAAAAGGCCTACCATACTTTGCGTAAATTTTTGGTCTTTCATCGAGGAGCTTCTCGATCGCAACTTAGTTATTCGATTCAATCATATAGTACATTAATTATATCATGTTCATTAACAGCCAATACGAGTCTAACCGTTAACCCGGTTCTTCATGCCAAAACTCTACACAATTTCGATTCCAATTCCCAGCCATCTCATATATTTTCATAATTCATATATTCGAATATAAAAGTTCAAAAACCTCAAAGTTAACATTTCATATGGTTCACATCCAACGATTTATCAATTTTACATAAAAACTCTATCCGAACATCCATCGTTCTCACATATTATATAAATTCATGAAATTTATACGTGACTAGGTTAATATAACATCAATTTGTTCCAAATTTCTATCAATTTCAAAATTTAGATCCCTTAACCTCGAAAGTTCTAATTTTCATGGTTTTGACTCAAATCCAAAATTCTAACCCAGCATTTTTCAATTCAATCATCTCCAACAACAATCACATGATAAAAACACCTTAAATCATTTGTATATCTAAGATATAACATGTATCGACATTAAACCCCAACCTAGGGTTCTGAAAACATAGAATCATCATGCATGTATGCATAGATTCAAAATAATCAACTCATATCCAATAATATTCACAAGTAGTCATAGATCTTACCTCTTTGATGCATAAAACACAAAATTCCAACTCTAAGAGGCTTCAAACGACCAAATCTCCAACCGATGGACGAAGACGAAGCTTTCCACGCAAAGAACCATCCCCCCCAACGGTGTTCAATTGAGAGAGGAGTAAGAAAACACCACCAAGAGAGCAAGAGAAGCTCAAGGGGGCACCCAAAATGGGTTCTAGGGTTTAGAACTTCTAGTTAGAGAGAGAAAGGAAGGATGGAAATGAAAAATAAAAGTTTCCCTTGCAACTTAAAGTTTGTTCACCAACAGTACGCACGAGAAGACTTGGGGCCGCTCGAGCGGTCCCCTCTTTCTCGATATAAAAAAAGTTTCTACCACTAGTCTGCTCGAGCGGGTCCTAATTTGCTTGAACGATTAACGTTGAGAGGGATCTCGAACAAAAGATGTATATATGGGTCGAATTATAAGCGAAACACCTCAAAATCCACCCAAACAACCCACAACAATTGTTCTCATGCATTACCAAGCATTCAGTTATTGTTAACGGTCGTTATCATGATCAAGTTTTAATTTTTTCACATAATTACACACTTAACTATTTTCTACTAAACTATCGTAACACGGTTTCATTAATCCTTACAAATAGAAAGGGACCGGGTCCTTACAACTTCCCCTACTTAAGAAATTTTATCCCCAAAATTACACATGCATCATAAAGCAAACCATTCGGGATACGTTTTATGAACTTCCGACTCTCGCTCCCATATAGCTTCTTCATTGCCATGGTGAAGCCAGAAAATCTTTACTTAGGTGATAGTCATACCTCGTAAGACTCGCTCTTTGGTGTCAAGAATTATCATTGGTCTCTCCTTATAGATAATGTCGTCCTCAACCCCCAATTTGGTCCAATCCAAAACATGTGAAGGTTTTGGCTCGTACTTGCGTAACATGGATACATAAAAAACGTTGTGCAAAACTGCTAACTGTGGTGGCAAGACAAGGCGATATGCCACTTCTCTGATCCTCTCAAGGTCTCAAACGACCCAATGAAACGGGGTAACAGCTTCCCACTCTTTTCGAACCTCATCAAACCCTTTCGCAGTGAGACCTTTAAGAACACATGGTCTCCCGCCTTAAATGCCAGCGGTCTCCTCCTCTTGTCCGCGTAACTCTTTTGTTGATTTTAGGCGATCACTAAACATTTATAGGTTGTGATGATCTTTTGTGGTTTCATGCACAAGCTCGGGTCCTAACATGACCGTCTCGCCAACGTCGGTTCAACAAATGGGCGACCTACAAGGCTTACCATACAATGCCTCAAAACGCGTTATTTCAATGCTCAACTGGTAACTGTTATTATAGGCGAACTCTACCAACGAAAAATGGTTTTTTCATGATCTACGAAAGTCTAGAACACATGCTCGTAACATATCCTCGAGTATCTAGATAGTGCGCTCTGACTGGTAACTGTTATTATAGGCGAACAAAATTTTGAGTTTGGTTAAAAAATACGAAATTTAAAAGTTATTTTGAAAACTTTTAACACCTTGAAAACGCAAAGATTTTTAAAAACCCTTTTGTTAAAAAAATGGAGTCACCACTTGGTTTTAGAGAAAAACCAAGAAAAAAATGAGCCACTGATCTTTAAAATGTCTAACCAGAGAAAATAAGGGTTCGGGGGGCTAGGTATAAATCGGAGAAGGTGTTAGGAACCCTGTTCACCCAACCGCGAGGTTGGTCTCTACTAATATCATTGGCTTTTTAATTATATTTCTTAAATGCATACAAATACAGAAAATTAGAATAAAAGAGAACATCCAAAATCGAATAGTGAAAATACATAATCCAGCATATAAACATACCAAACGACAACCAAATGTAAAAGGGACCCTAAATCTTAGGCATATAAAGTTTAACTAAAGGATGCATGGCACAAACCGCATGCGATGATTAGAAGATGCTATCAATTAATTCAAACTGACAAAACCTAATCAAAGACTAAGCAAGCGTAACATGGTTCTAAACAAAAAGAAAAGTAAACATCAGAGTTCTCTAAACCCTAATCATACTGGAAATACACTATAGATTGCATGCTGGTAATCAACAAAATACTGTAAAGGGCAAAAATATGCTACTAGAATAGAATTAAAATATTGAAAATAAACAAAACTTGCAGCCGTAACATAGAAATCACGTGGTTGCAAGGAATATGAGATGCAAGTGCACGGGTGCAACATTAATTGTTGCGATCGTGAGGATGTTAGTGCCAAAATGTCACAACCGTAACATTGATTGTTGCATGGACGAGGTAATTAAACCTAATGATAGCAAAACTAAAGAATAATCATGCAATTCAAAACTAGACCTCCTCACGGGGGTAGAAAATGTGAGAAGAGAAATGTCGTGGTTCCAGCAGAATACCTGAAACACGATTATCCAGAGGAGCTCTCAAGTCGTGAAATGTAGAATCATCAGTCCAATCCTTAAGAAGCAGTCCAATCCCAGTATTCGAGTCAAGATCAAGCAGTAATATGGATCGGGGTGAGGGTTGGGAGTATGACAGAGTATCGGTGTACTTGAACTATCCTCGATAATGCAGCAGTCTATTGACATCAGTAAAAAGTGTCTCGTTAAAATCATACCAAAGGTATGTTTATATAGAATATGCCAACTAATGAGGTGCTGGCACGTTTAAAGCTCAGACTGGGCTAAAAAAGATTGCAGTTGCTACCTTCAAAGGTTGCGACCGTAACAAAGTTTAGGATTTTCAAGAGATTCACATTGTGGTCGCAACAATCAACATAACGTTCGCGAGGTTCAAAGGTTGGGGTGAATTACTTGGGCCAGTGAACAACTAGGTCGCAAGGTTTGAAGGTTGCGGCCTTAAGGTTTGAAAGACGTGATCTTGTGGTTTGATTTCACGGAGTACTGAATTCGGATTGTTTTTCGGTGATTGTTTAGAGACATTATCCCACTCGATTTTCATCATCGGACTCACCTAGATAAGTCTAAGATTCGGTGAGGTCAAATTGGGGTGTCTATAGTTGCCCCTGTTTGACACAACTTGTGCAACAACGCGAGATGCGAGTTATGTCAAAGATCTAGAGACAACATCCATTTGACCGAGCCACCAATCTTAGGCTACGAAACACACAAGCATACAGATGATGGTGGTCATGCTCGAGCTTCTGTCAAGATGCCTAAGTACTCTTTTGTTAGGGATCAGACCAAAACGTAGTTCCGGGACAAATACAACGATGCAAAATGTAAAACATGATGCAGATGCAAAATATGATCAACAGATATTCTAAAGTTCGAGTCAAGATCTAAAAGAAGTACAAACGAACAAACAAGTGAAAGATCGAGTCAAGATCTAAGAACTTGGTTGGGGATAAAATAAACAAAATGATCGAGTCAATATCCTAGAAATTATCTTAACTGAAAAAGTATCACAAATTAATAAGTCGAGTTAAGACCTAAAAATTAGGGACGAGAACAGGATAAAAATAACTAAAAAATTGAGTCAAGACTTTAAAATTATTCTCATCAGGAGAAAATCACAAATTAATAGGTCGAGTCATTATCTAAAAATACAGGACGAGAACAGGGGATAAAAATACTTAAAAAGTCGAGTCAAAATTTTAAAATTATTTTTATTGGAAGAAAATCACAAATTAATAGGTCGAGTCTAGACCTAAAAATTCGGAACGAGAACGGGATAAAAATAATTAAAAAGACTAGTCAAGATTTTAAAACTATTCTCATCGAGAGAAAACCACAAACTAATAGGTCGAGTCAAGATTTAAAAATTCAGGATGAGAACACGAAAAAAAAATAATTAAAAAATAGAGTCAAGACTTTAAATTATTTATATAGGAAGAAAACGAAAAATTAATAGGTCGAGTCAAGACATAAAAATTCGAAATGAGAACAGGATAAAAATAATTAAAAAATCGAGTCAAGACTTTAAAATTAAATTTATTAGAAGAAAATCACAAATTAAAGAGTCGAGTCAGAATTTTAAAATTATTCCTAAAACCTCCAAAACGACACCCAAACAAGCCTTAAAGAGATAATCATAAACCCAAAACGCAATCACGGTAGAAAAACATGTGCTCGCAGCATTCGGAGTTGGTGATTGTAGGGTTCAGAGACCCAGGTCGCGATGTGACCGTTGGTGCAGGTGGCGTCCACAAGGATAGTTTCAAACAGAGTTTGTGGTCGCGAGGAAACGCTTTAACAACCTTGCAGTCGCGAACATCAGATGTTGCGACCGCAGCATCCTAAGGGTCATTAAGGTCCTGAGCCGCGCAGAGCAGCCTCACTTCGCACCTCAACCTCTCTCTTTAACTCTCTCTACTCTCTCGAGCTCTCTCAAGGTTCCAAGGTTTCCAAGACTTTTCCTTTAGCTTTCCAGGTCATTTCCTTCACATAGCAAGCCACGGTCATGGTGATGACTCTTCAGGGCACGATGATGACCCTCTGCTTTCGACAGCATTTCCCTTAGCGCCATTGGAGGTTCCGGCTCCAATGTTCCCGCTGTGGGATCTCCATCCCTCATTCTTCCATTGCTATAGGGGTGATGGATATACTCGCGACCGAGGTTGAGTGGTCTTTACGTCGTGCTGCTGACGATCATGATAGAGCGGCACGGGTAGCAACAGCAGCGTAGGCAGTAGTAGATCAGGCAACTGCTGAGGCTGAGATAGCAGGTTTCTTAGAATCCCATGTTGGCGAGGGCATTCCAGCTCCTTTTGACCCTCTTCATTATGCTCCAGCTCCTCACAGTCTGAGGCCTAGCAGGATGAGGAGATACGAGCCTCAAGTTGTTGATGTCACTCCTGAACTTCTTCTTCCCGAGCCACACGACCACCTCTCCCGCCATAATCATGCGGTAAGTCCTCTTTTCTTCATTTCCAATTCAGAATGTTGAAGCATGCTTGTAGCTTTATATATGGACATGCATGTCAAGGATCCTTTGTTACTTGTGATATGATGTATGTGATTGGAGAACTCATAACCAATTGCCCCAGTTAAAATGCAATGACATAATTAATTTAATAAAAGGGACTTATAATGCAACTTAAACACACTATTTAATATTAAAATGACAGACCTGGACATTGGACTATGGATCTAACATAATACTTGAGCAACTGGAGTCTTTGGACAAAACAACTAATGCTAGGGTTTAAAACACAAGTGCCTTGGAAGCAGGGCTTAAACACTAGGGTTTAGAGAACCTAGAGATCGTCTCACGAACTTAGGTTTTTGGATAGAGATTTGCCTGGCGCACCAGGACTTAGGGTGCCTAGCTCACTACGGCTTAACAGGCCTAAGACATCATATAGACTTAGGAATACCTAGACAATGCTTCACATATGACTAGGATTTGATTTACCTAGCCCACCAGGGCTTAAAAAACCTAAGGATCATTTCACAAACCTAGGACCTGGATAACTTTTCGCATATGACTAAGGTTTGAAACAGAATTTGCCTAGCGCACCAGGGCTTAGGGTACCTAGCTCACTAGGGCTTGAGAGACCTAAGATGCCGTCTAGACTTAGGAATACCTAGACAATACTTCGTATATGACTAGGATTTAATTTGCCTGGCGCACCAGGGTTTTAGAAAACCTAAGAATCGTCTCACAAACTTAGGACTTAGACAACACTTTGCATATAACTAAGGTTTGAAACATGATTTGCTTGGCATACTAGGGCTTATGATTCCTAACTCACTATGGCTTGATAGACCTAAGGCACCATCTGGACTTAGGAATACCTAGACAATACTTCGTATATGACTAGGATTTGATATTCCTGGCACACCAAGGTTTTAGAAAACCTAAGGATTATCTCACGATGCTAGAACCTAGACAACGCTTCGCATATGACTAGACAATGCTTCGCATATGAGTAGGATTTGATTTGTCTAGCGCACTAGGGCGTTAGAGAACCGAAGGATCGTCTAACGAACCTAGGACCTAGACAACGCTTCGCATATGACTAGGGTTTGAAATAGATTTGCTTGGCACACCAGGACTTAGTGTTCCTAGCTCACTAGGGCTTGATAGACCTAAGGCACCGTCTGAACTTAAGAATACGTAGACAATGATGCACATATGACTAGGATTTAATTTGCCTGGCGCACTAGGGTTTTAGAAAATCTAAGGATCGTCTCACGAACCTAGAACCTAGACAACGGTTCGCATATGACTAGGGTTTGAAACAGAGTTTTTCTGGCGCACCAAGGCTTAGGGTGCCTAGCTCACCAGGGCTTGAGAGACCTAAAACGCCATTTGGACTTAAGAATACCTAGACAATACTTCGCATATGACTAGGATTTGATTTGCCTGGTGCACTAGGGCTTTTGAAAACCTAAGGATCGTCTCACAAACCTAGGACCTAGATAACGCTTCGCATATGATTAGGATTTAAAACAGAGTTTTCCTAGCACACCAGGGCTTAGGGTGCCTTGCTTACTAGAGCTTGAGAGATCTAAGACGCCGTCTGGACTTAAGAATACCTAGACAATACTTTGCGTATGACTAGAATTTGTTTTACCTGGCGCATTAGAACTTTAGAAAACTTAAGAATCGTCTCACGAACCTAGGATCTAGACAATATTTCGCATATGACTATGGTTTAATTATTTCTCTTTCTTCATACGTTTTGTATTCCATTTGATCTGACTGCTTTATTATGTCATCTGATCTTCTTCTTTTACTTTTGCAGGCTGGTCGTTCTTTTCGAGGTTTCGGTGGCTCTAGAGATGTACTGGAGTGGTACGCTGCTCTTCTCGTACCTAGCCGCGATTTCGTTGATGGTTCTAGCTTCGCTCGCTTCATACCATTGTTGGGTGAGACCAATAATGATAGGATTCAGCCGACAACGCTAGCGGAGAGGTGGTGGGAGACCACCAACACGTTCTATTTTACGACATTCAAGGCGACCTTGACCCTGCTCGACTTTGCCATGCTTATCGGCATCTGAGTTGGTGGCGATCCCATCCTATTTGATCCTGACATTGCGCATTCCACCAATGCTCTAACATACTTCTTGGGGACCGTTCCGACCCAGATGGACTAGGGACGTGTTAGGTACACCTAGTTCTATTCTCACTTTCGACACTTCCAATGCACAAAGCCCAGACACTATGAGTGGGTTGCTTGGGCTTTCCTTATGTATATGTTTGGTGTCTCCTTGTTTGTGAACAAGGAGAACACTGTTCATCTCCATTACCTCGGAGCTCTGTTTCATCTGGATTGGGTAGCATCATATGACTGGGAAGGCGCAACTCTTGCTACCCTCTATGGCTTTATGAAAGAAGTTACACGGATCCTATAGGAGCTCAACGTCGCAGGATATTAGGGGATCTGGGAGGTATTCCCTGATTTCTATCTTCTGTACTTTCATTTATTCATTCATTTGCTATCTGTTCTTCTGCTGATTCTTTTTTTTTCCAGTTGTGGAGCTTCAGTTCCTTGGGATGCACTTCCCGGGGAACTCATACTATGATCCTCTGATTATTCCCCGAGCGGCTCGGTGGGCGAGGGGCCTCAAGGGGAGAAAGCATGGAGGGAAAGTTTGGACCGATTTCGCGAGTCTTTTGACCTACTGACCCCCGACTAGGTATAACTTCTACCTTCTGTTCTCTGCTCACTGATCATACTATTTATTGTTCACCACTACTTTGTTCACTGCTGATCACACTATTCTCACTGTTCACCGGTCTATCATTGATATGCTCACTACTCTATTCATTACTCTGTATTGTTCACTGATACTAATCTCTTCTCTGTTCTGCCTCTATTTTCTGACCAAACATTTTCTTCCTTTACAGGTTCACTAGGATGTTTGGTGGGGGATGGAGGAGAGGGCTGACGCAAATCTGATGCGTAGTCGTGGCGGCTCTAGGTTATGGGTTTTGCTGGAGGGCCCGTTCTGTGAGGAGTGATATCTAGGAGAGTGAGTCATTCGGCAGTCCCTTGGCCTGGATCACTTTCGGATCCTCATACCTCCTCCAGCTTTCATACGCCAGACAAACTATACGGGCGACCTCGACATTATGCTAGAGGTGGCTGGCGCTCTAACATCTGTGTTAGGAAACAGGCAACCCAAGAGGGGGGGGAGAATTGGGTTCTTTGCTAACTATGGATATTTAAAAATAACTTTTTAGAAAAACTCTTAATATCTCACAGATCTAGATATGCAATTAAAAACTTAATGCAAGAATTAAAAGGAGAGGGATAGAGATAATGAACCGGACACCGGGATTTATAGTGGTTCGGCTT
>JAULJZ010000021.1:3176318-3192746 GCA_032270985.1 Heliamphora pulchella | reverse complement strand
CCAATTATGGAGTATATATGAATGATAAGAATGAATAAAATTAATATGAATAACCTACATACAAAGCACCAAATAGCAATGGCAAAGTAGGATTGACCAATGAATAATAAATTTTGAAAAATACTTCACAGAGAAAAGAAATTTTTTGAGCTCTTTAGCACGAAGCAGCACTTGTTTCCTCGATTTAATACACAACATTACATCAGACCGTAATAATCCAAACCCAACACCAAAACTAGACAACATTTATCTAGGAAAAGTGCAATTTCTATTGGAGAAGATTTAAAGGCAATACCTTCCCTACCGAGCTCAACTTCACAGCCAGAGTGCCAGACAACTTCGATCTAGGAAAGGAGCAACTTCCATTCGAGAAAATTTGGAGGTAATATAAAATTTCGTTCTGCAAAGAATATAATGGAAACAAGGGAAAAAAGATGATAATTAAAAATATGACCATCCGCTGTTAGTATCTCCCAGCATAAAATTGGGCGTTGCTGCTTCTGTTATGGCAGCAACTTGCCGTGATGATTCTCTCGGTGCTCGTAAGCTCAGAGATTCGTGAGCCACCCGCTTAAAATGAGGCCGGATGCTGTCATGGGAAAAAAATAAAAGCATCATAAAATTGTCTCTAGAAATACCCAGTTCCACTAACCAACCAGGTCAAGATTTGTGCTAATTCAAAAGCTAAAAAATAGACAAAGTGGAACTCTAGAGTCAAACCTCTCTTGGGTGCTTAGCATTTAAGATAGAAGGATTGGAAATTTGATCATGTGACAGGGAGAACGACGTCAAGATTTTTCTGAAGCAGCCAGCTTTCAGGGTAAACAAGCTCTTGAGCTTCCAAATGGAGATGCCAGTTCATTATCTTTGAACAACCAGAGGGTGTAGCTTCCATTTTACTTTCATCTTCCACCACTTGTTCTATAAATGTGGTTTCCTGTGAAAGAGACATCAATATATTTTTTTCTAATTAATTTCATAGTTAAATTCAAGTGCTTAGGAATTTTAAGGAAATGATGGCGTAATAGAAAGATCTGAGAGTACAATGATTTGATGTATACTTGGAAACCCTCCTTCAGATTGTCCAACTGCCGAATAGGATTTGAAGTGGGGCATTTCCATCTCTTTGGGTCCCACAATATGGTACTGTTGAATGCAAACCCTGACATGTCAACATGAAATCTTCGGAGTCTTTTACTCTTCTCGTTTGTGTGCCATCCAATTATTTCACTCCCATTGCATACTGGACCTTCTAGTATTGCCTTGTTTTTGCTTTGTGCTAGCATGGCAACAGGCCATGTGCCAAATCGGCTAAAAACCACGAGTAAATAAATAAATTTGCAGAAGGATACAATTTTTTTTTTTTTTTAAAAGATAGGAATCCAACCAAGAAACATCATCATCTGGTGATTGAGTTAGTCATATTTAAAAAGGGAACAAGAAGAAGATAAACCCAGCCAAGAAGCTTCATCATCTGGTGGTTTAGTCATATTCCAGACATTAAAATTCTGTAAGCTGTAATCAACAAGAGAGGTATTTTATTCCCATTTTTTATGGGGAAGTCTCAAACCTAACCCAAGCCAACCCATCCTAATCTAACACACTAAATACATATCTGAAAGTGAGGACAAATTCAGGCTTGTGCGACAACAATCCACATGTATAATTGCATAAACCATATGTGTATACGATAACAATGCACCTGACACATATTATGTGCACGATGTACATGTATGCATACAATCTTATCTGCATGCATATTTAGAGTGATACTAATTGGTATTAATTTTTCAATAGTAGATGTAACATGGTAGTAAGTAGTAACATATAACGAGCAGCCCCTTCTGGGTTAGGAGTTCATGTTCTTTGTACCGGCCGTAATTATCTCTATCCTTCCATAAATAGCACCATAGGTAGAGTAGAGCAAAAAGGACTTCTTGTTGGTATTATGTTCATATAGATGACTCATTAACGACAGTACACACAAGTGGGTGTGTTGGAGCATATTGAGCCATTCCTATACACTAGCACAAGCATTCAAAATGATATATAAATTATGATTCATATATCCGGCATATATGCAGGCTCATTATGTCACCAGTGGAGTCATGTTTGATTTCCTTACTAAGTTGAGGCCGGATAGAACTGTGCTGTAGGACTACTAATCCAATGATTAATTCTCCATGGAATGCATCGATTCAAGCAATCCAGCATTTGTTTAAGTAGGGACCATGATCACAAATCATATCCCCATCCTACCAGTACCACCCCTCTCATTCGATTCCCTAGCCCGCTGTATGGGCTAGTGGAGTGGTTGAAAAGGATTCCCAATCCAACCAGTTTGGGGCAATCAATCAATGGACCTCAAGAAGTACTTTAAAATAGTTCAGTTTGGACCCATGTAATCAGGTTATCAAACAAGCCTAATGCTGCTAAAACATTTATACAAGGATGGATTGGGTTGAAATGTTGGGGAGGTATAATGCCTATGATCAGAACAATTCATGACATTACTTACTAAGATACAACATAACTTCAGGCCTTTACTGTAAATGTGTTCATTAATCAACAAACAAATTTTTCCGTGTGTTGGGATATTTTCCAGCCAAAGTAGATTGAAACCCCACAATATGCACACTCCACCTCAAAAGGTTTACTGTTGATGTATTATATTTCCTGCATTCCTTCATTTAGATAGGGGTGCACACGGTCAGGATTGAACCGATTCTTTAAAAATCCAGTAACTAGACCATTAGAAACGGTCCCAAGTTTTTTGGAACTGTATCCAAACCATTTAAGTAATGGAACCGAATCTGAACCGATCCATAAAAACGGATAGGTCACGGTTCGGTTAACAGTTCCTTTCATGGAGTTGGTAATTAACAATCTCAACTTCTAATCTAACTTCTTCAACAAATATTTCCTCTAAAAAATTTAATATACACACACACACATAGATATATATACATATATACACATCAGAAAAAATGTAAGAAATGGAAAAACCTTGATAAATAATCAGATCTCCAAATTAAAAACAGAAATGGAAGACGATCTATTGATAAGTTTTCAAATGTAAACTCTAGATCTATTGATAGCCAACTGACCAAAAAAATTAAACAAATTTAAAAACTAAAGTTTTCGAAATCGACAAGAGTCAGTAACTAGGGTTTTCGATCAGATCTATGAGTGGACTGTTGAAGCTCTGGAGGGAGCAGATGGTGTGACCAAGGAGGCTGGTGGCGACAACGATGGAGTTGGCCGGTGGCAACAACGACGGAGGAGGCTGCGTGAGGCGGGAGCCGTAACTTGTGAGACTGTGAGAGATACTGAGAGGCTGTGAGGCTGTGAGGCTGAGAGACTGAGAGTTACTAAGTTAGAGAGGCAGCATTACTCGTTAGGGTATGGACTTAGGGTTAGGGTTACAGCTAATATTTTTTTAATAATAAGGCATGATTAACGGTTCGGTTCAGTTCGGAACTGTGACTTTAAACCAAAATTCAAGAACCGAACCGTTTAAAACGATTTTCAAATATTGCAAACCGAAACCGAAACCGAAACCGAAACCGAAACCAAACCGTAATAAATTAAAATCGAACATGCACAAATCGAATTGGGTTGGACCAGATTACCGGGTTTATCAGTTTTTTGAGCAGCCCTACATTTAGAGTTTCAAACCGACCCAAAAACACTTCTCAAATAGTCCTTTGACCCTCACTTTGCCCAAATTTCCTTCGAGACCCCAGAGCTATGGTTAACCTTTTCTAGTATCTTCTGGGAAGTGCATATACAGAAGCCCACAGAAGTATTGGAAAGCAAATTGGCAGCCAATCAGGAAACTCTATACCATTTCAAACATTTCATGATATGAAGGTCAGTGTAACACAAACTATTTTTCAGCTGAGAGAAGTTAAAATATGCCATCATTTCATTTGATTTCTAACGTTTACTAAATGATTAGATATATTTAATGGTTCGTTTCAAGGCAAGAAGTCCCACAAGACTATTTAATTCCTGGATGTTTTATCTGCTACTATTATTTAATATATAAAAATGGAGGGAATAAATTTAAAGATTTAAGGCAGGCACGTTATTAGGAAGGTAAGATTGGAGAATTTCACTTACCAGGAGAGAGTGAGAGAGAGAGAGAGATTGGAGACTATCCAAACCCCAAGTTTACAAATATAAGCATGCCTATGCAGGAGACCATAGCCACTGGTATGTGCAAATATATGCATTTGCCATTAAACAAGATGTACACATGCCTAATATACATCCCAGTCTACTACCCTATATAATACTGTCCCAAATAATTGAATTGGAACCTGCACAAATGCTTATGTAGATGCCTAACGGCCTATAATAAAAATTCGTTCTCCATACTGAGGAGTAATTTTTAGCTTCAACCAATCAAACCACTGAGAAGGACAAAAGTGAAATCCATTTTTGAATAAACATATCTTACATGGTTTTTTAAAAGTGAAACAAAATATCCAAATCAAACAGCATACTAATGTGAAGATGATTTAGAGATGCTTAAGAATTTAGGATAATTACACTTACCTCCTCTGAGATTTAAACTTATTACAGGGACCTCCCCTGTGGTCTCTGAAATTACACTAACCTCCCATAAGATTTAATTTTTAACATCAATTGCACCCAACTATTAAAATTTTTGTTGAAATTTAACGAAAACCACCTCTCCCACCCCAAAACCACCCTTCCCACCTTTAAACCACCTTTTCCCCCTAAAATCACCATTCCCACCCCAAAACCACCCTTCCCAAAATCATCATTCCGTTGAAATTTGGGATGGGAATGGTGGTTTTAGGGTGGAAGGGGCGATTTCCGTTAAATTTCAATGAAAATTTTAACAGATAGGTGCAATTGATGTTAAAAATTAAATCTCAAGCGAGATTAGTGTAATTTCAAAGACCACAGGGAGGTCCCTGTAATAAGCTTAAATCTCAGGGGAGATAAGTGTAATTATGCCTAAAAATTTCTAATTTTAGGTATACAAGTTATTAATTTTAGGTATTCATCTACAACAGTGCATTTTACTTTATGTCGTCATGTATCTGAATTTTGGATTTGCAAACATAATATAAAACAAAACAGACAACAAAAGCAATTCAAACTGCTTAATGTACGACAAGGATGCAAAATATTATTACTAAAATTCACCAAAATAAAAGTATTACTACAGGGCAGAAACAAATGCACGTTTAAGTATAGCCTAATGAATCCAGCTCTAATACTGAATGTCTCTTATCAATAGATATTGCCCTCCCATTTATTCCCCATTCCTCATTAAAAATAAATGCACAATGGGAAAATTTCCAGATTGTGCTTTAAGACAAACAATGGCATTGGAGAAAACGGTTTGAAATCCAAGCAACACAACACGGCATCTGCACAACAAAATAAGATCAGATGCATGCTATAGACATTACTACAAACTTCAAGCTCGACAGAAATACCTGATTTCCCTTAGACTCTCAAATAACTCGAGCGAGTAGATATTATCGTCATCTGCAAAGTAGACAATCCCGTCAAGTTTGTGGTGCTCAATATGCTCGAGCGCTGTGTTCCGTTGATGAACACCTCTGTCCTTAAAATCTGTGGAATTGTTCGTGCAGACCAGATGCCTATACGTAACACCAGTCTTCGACAGTATATCCGCCGTCTCCACTGACAGCGTGTTCATCTCCACCACAATCCACAACAGTGGCGGAGGAACAAGTCTCAGTACCTGCCCCAATCTATTCAAGTAATACGCCTGAAGCGCCCGATTATACGTCGGAGTCACCACAATCAACTGTTTCCGAGGCACGAAATCGAACCTGTCCTTCATGTCCAAACTCCTCTCAACTCCTAATTCCACCTTATCCACCACGAAACCCTCCGGCCTCGCCACAATTACACTACCAATATCCTCCTGAACATTCACTGGCGGCGGCTTGATCTCAAACGAGAAATCGTGACTCCGTATATCATCGACGTTGCCAAATGGCGTCATACCTAGCAAGAACCCTAGGAAGAAGAACAACAAACACCTATAAAATGGTCTCTTCCACGTCTGGAGAACTTTCCGCCGTTGTAGGAAAATATCCTCGAGGAATCTTCGGACACCGACGGCGAATGTGGACATCGGCGACGAGCATCTTCCGTTGAAAAGAAGCTTGTGAGACGGCGATGGCACCGAAAACGAACTCCCTCCGTTCTCGTACAGCCGGTCGTGGAAAGGCGACAGAGTTCTACGGATCGAAGCCATCTATCAGAGTGCAAAGCATATAGAATCGACCCTATTACATGACTTCAGCTAAACTAGAGATCGTGAGTCGAAGATAAAGTGAAGATAGAAAACGAAAGCCGTATAGAAAACGAAAGCCCTAGGCGATTTGAAATTGAGCTCCGAAACGAGATCGAGAAGAACCAATGGAGATTTGGTAGTGCCGAGTGAGATTTCTGGTTGGATCGAACGATCAATTCAGCTTAATTTAGGCAATGATTGGGAAATGGAAAAGGCGGCTGCCGATCCATGGGCTTTTGTAAATTTGTATTTTGAGTGTTGTTTTGGAGGAATTTTTTTACCGCGGAGCGAAGTGGGGGAGGGGATCGGTGTAACTAAAGTACGCGGCGTGGGTCATAAAACAGCAGCCACGGTGCCCGTTTTGGAGTACATACCGGATACGCATTGATAGAGAAATTAAAGTATATATTTAATTTTTTAAAAAATAAATATTAATATTATTTATAATAACCAAAAATTTAAATGCCTTTTAGGCCTTGATTGGCAGTTTTAACTTCTTAAATTTTTGGCTAAAAACGTTAAAAAAATATTTAATTTTTTAGATAAAAATGTCAAAAAAATAAAATTACCCATTTAGCAAATAAGAAAAAAAGCAGAAAAACAAAAAAAATAAAAAAGCCTAAAAGTCAAATTAAAACACAAACTCCTAAAATATTCTATTCAAACTCCTATCACTTTTTAATTACAATAATATCCCTAATTCATAATTTATTTATTACCACTACCAACTACATATAATTATTAATATCAATTATATAAAAGGTAAAATTATCCACTTTAAATAAAAAGTAAAAAAATTAACTTTTTATCCAAATAACTAACTTGATAAAAGTTAGCTTAAAACCTAAATTACCGACCAACTTACTTTAAATACAATTTAGTTTTTTGGAAAAAAACACAAAAATAAAAATAAATAAATAAATAAACCGAGCTTTTAAGCTAATTGTCAATCGGGACCTTAGTCTATTTTCTTTCCTAAAATTTAAAATATTAATAATTTAAAAGATGTATCAACTTAAAAATTATATTTAATTATGACAATTAATAGTCAAGAACAATACAGTAATTTCTTTGGACTTTATAATTAAAAGTTTTAAATAGTAATTTCCCAAATTTAGAGTTCTTAAAATAAACTTAGAACTTAAAAAAAAATTGAAATTGATTTTTACACAAAATGCAATCAACAATTAATAACAAAAGTGAATACTCAATTTAGAATTTACTGTGCGGATAAAATATTTATTATTTAGATGTAGACTTTTATTAAATCCTAAATGATAATCACGTTTTTTACTCATTAATGATTACATTTATACTTCCAATCTAGCTTACTCCGAAAAATAATAATGTTGTCATTGAATTCATACAAAAATGATTATATATATATAGCCGCGATAGTATTTGTTAATTAAATTTTATGATAACATGATAATTTAACAGCATTTAAAACATTACTATATATGTAAAAAGCTAATAATCTTTTTTTAAAAAATTAATTTAGAATCCTATTTGGAGGACTTATTTTGTTTTTGGTCTTAATTATTTTTTAAATATTCCTTAAAATTTTATTTTTAAAAATTTATTGGGTGTTTGAACAAATATACCTTTCCCAATACATCTTCCCAATGAATCGTCTTCTACTCTTCTTCCACATCAGCTTCCCCAAGCCTAGGCAAAACCCTAGCCTTGTCGAGATCCATGTCGTCTTATTCTTCTCCTTTTTTCGGCCTCTCCAATGCCAGCCATTGTCGCGTCGCCTCCAGAAGAACCGACATTGACACCAACAACGACGCCGGCACCAGATTCGCCGTCACCAGGATCTCTCCTCCACCTGTAACATCAGTGACCACTCAACCCGCCACCACCACAACTCCACACCTCGTCGTTGCCCCTCCCTTCACTGTTGACCGTCGTCGCAGCCTTTTGGTTCACCGAAAACCCTAGCATCGTTGCCCTCAACACCTCATGTTGTCATCTTCACAGTCAAGCTACTTCCATTTTTCGAAAGGAGACGAAGTTATCAATGGAAGAACCAAGGAACTAGAAACAAGGGAAAGAGGCGGCAACGACAGGGATAGGCCTCGATTACTCATGAGGTGTAAATCGGAGCCGGTAAGAACTGGGATGGTGGTGGTAGGGAGGGACATTTATTTTAAAAAATGGGAGTTCTCAATTTAAAAATGTGTCATTTTAGAAATGAGACATTTATTATGAAATGTCTCATTTTTTCGAGTCTCTATATATTCACAGCACAATTAAAATTAGACATTTGTTATGAAATATTTTATTTTTTTATGAAATGTTTCATTTCTTCAATCTATTTGTATTTTCACAGCACAATAAAAATGACACATTTGTTATAAAATGTTTCATTTGTTATGAAATGTCTCATTTCTTCTATCTCCATGTATTTTCACAGTACAATCAAAATGAAACATTTATTATGAAATGTCTCATTTGTTAATAAAATGTCTCATTTTTTTTTTTGAAACAAATATCTTATTTTTACATAAATAAGACATTTTAGTTACATGTAAAAAATGTCACATTTCTCTTTTTTTTTATTTTTCTCCGTCGAGATCCACGCCAATGAGATCCACGCCAACAGAAACGTCAGTAAGATCTACGCCAATGAATGCGACGTCAACGAGATCCACGCAGTCAAGATCGACGATGTCTAGATCTGGTGGTGGTGGTGGCAGCGACAGTGGGGAGTTGTGGCGATCTGGTAGTGGTGGCGGTGGGAAGTGGTGGTGATTTGGTGGCGGTGGCGATCTGGTAGTGGTGGCGATAGTTATGTAATTTGTAGGTGAAATTGTTATAGAGAACTGAAGGTAATTTTAGTATAAAAATAATATAGAGGACTATTAAAATATAATTTTTAATTGAAACTTATTGAAATACAAGACCTCTAAATAGGACCGAGCCCAAAATTTTTCATATTTTTATCTTAGGGAGCAACAATGATATACCCTCTTTAGAATTAAAAAAATTATTTTCTTTTTAGTATACCTAATATCAAGACAAAGGAATTCACTTCATTCTATAACACACCAATGGGTAATAGGAAAAAATATAAAAAGAAAAAAATTCAAGAAAATTAAGCCATAATTTTTCATATTTTATATTTATAAGGAGAAATATGAATAAAATAAAGCGTATGTTGTAGATTCAATCCTGATATGATGTAACATAACAATTATACAAAAAATTCTCTCGACATCAAAATAAAATGGCAAATAATTATTACTCATAAAGAAAGACTGAAAGCATAATGGTAATGTTAGGCATGTCAAGCCTGAATATTTTTTGAGACCTGACCCGTGACCCGACCTATTAAAGATTCATCACGGATTAAAATAGATTTTTTCTAGGACTTGGTCCATAGAGCGGAGGTGAGGGCAGTTAGGCCGAACCGGAGCGCTCATGCATAAGCCTTGCAGGGGTTTTGAGGCAGTGACTCGAGTTTTTTTTGGTCCCGTTTTTTGCTTTTTGACCTGGTTATGGGTTTTTATATTCATTGCTTCAGTTAGGGTTTTCAACTATTATAATTTGTACCGCATCCTATCATAGTGAAAGTCATCGCAACTCTATGGACATAGCCCTAATTTTGATGAACCACGTAAATCGTTTCTCCCGTGTGCGATTGTTTCTTTCTCGTTGGTTGTTTTTTATTTTTTGACATAACAATTGGTATTAGTGCCATTGGTTTAAGTGGCAGCGATGGCAGGAGACGAAGGAAAGACGACAGGGATTGAGATGTTTGACGGAACCGATTATGGGTACTATAGGATACAAATCGAGGATTATCTATACGGGAAAAAGTTACATCTGTCTCTTATGGGTATGAAACCAAAGGGAATGAAAAATAATGAATGGAACCTACTCAACACGCAAGTGCTGGGGGTTAATTGGTTAACATTGTCCAGATCAGTGGCGCACAATGTTGTTAATGAGAAGACCACGACAGACTTTGTCACAACCCAACCCTATATGCAAGATCTGTACTGGCCAGTGGGTCCTAGCCCACCCAAGGGCTGCTTATTCCACTAATTTAGGAATTTTCAAAACAGCATTCAAAAGAATTTTTAAGAAAAGAAAATTTGCAGAAACATAAAATTTTTCCAACATATCACATAGCCAACTATGTGAATTAACTAATCATATTGCATATTTTCATCATCTAGGCCCACAACTCAGGCTTTAAAAAAATAGCTATTCAGTCACATAAGTAAACATGCTAAAACAAAAATGGTAGATTAATATTCCCCAAATACTAGAGTTGCACCACACTAGATATGATCAAATTAAATTCAACAGCACCTGTAAAAAAAATTTAAACCGACGTCATAAGTATAAAACTCATATAAGTATTCAGATATTAAATTACAGGTTTTAACATGAATTCACAATTTTCAAAACAAATTTGTTCAAAATTCATTTTTCAGTTTTTAGGCATCAACTGTAACCATCAAAGTCATTTTCAATTTTAAGTCGCCAACTGTAACCATCACGAAATCTATGTATCAACCACATAGAAAACAGATTAGAATATGGATATAACATGATATTGTTCAACGGTAATACCAGTACATAAGGGAGCGACCCTTAAAATCATAAATGGACATGATCATCCCATGGTCATCTAGCCATGATTCTATCCTTATCACTTAACCACACTGTATCTGAAACCTGCAACGGCCGGGTACACCGTTCGAACCAAAAATCATGCAGTAATATAACAAAATAATTTTTCACAGTGATATCTATGGTCAAGCAAAAGCTACCATTTTAACAAATTTTCCAAATTTTCAAGTAATAAATAAAAATTCTTAAAATCATATTAAGCAATTTATTATATGAAACTCACCTTAAAAGGGCCCACACAATAGGATGTGAAGTCTAAACCAAGCTACGTATTACTTATCACGTATAAATACAATAGAATAGTTAATCCAAACCTATCACAACACGAAACGGCCAGCGATACTCTCAACCCGGCCATCTCACAGCCTGGTCAGTGGGATCTTGGTCTACATAATATTTCGTTAGCAAGTGCTACCAAGTCAGCACAAGCGAGTGATGGACACGCACTCAAGGGCTGCGTATAGAATAGTTAGTCAGAGTCATACAACCATAACTGTTTACTGGTGGGGACCATTCTACGCGTCCCAAAGGCGCAGTACAAATGATCAATCAGTAACAAATTCTGGAGATATGCACAAAAGGTAATGATTCTTTCTCTCTCTCTCTAAGACGAAAAACTTGCTCCTTACTCAACTAGAAAAACCTAACTTGGTCGTCGGTAATGATTCTCTCTCTTTCTCTCCACCATAAAATTCAAGACCTCATCAATAACAAAGTCATCCCACCCCCAACCGTTGCTCAGAAACTGAATGTGACCACCAATCCTCTGCCAAACCATTCTAAGTGGCAGATTTAAATTGTATCCAGATGAATCATCAGGGGATCCAAGTTGTTACATTTATCCAGACTATCCACTGCTCTATTTCCCAAAGGTTCGATTATGTTCTCTCTAAACAAAAACGTGATCATGCAAGTGGACGAAGATGAATTATGGGATCTTAAAGAATGAGAAGAGGAAGGGTGGATAGAAATGAATGAGCTTGACAACGTGGAGGTCAACATTCAGATGTGGAATCCAGCAATAATGGAAAATGAGCATGATGATGGGGATGATTGGCTGATTGGAATTCTCTCTCTTCTTTTTGGGTTTGAGAGTGCTTTGGATGGCATTACACTTCCTTAACTTTTTGAAGAGGTAGTCTATGTTGATGGGATCAAATCCTACTAGCTAGTCCAACAATTGATGTACATAGAGGAAGATTAGTGGGGGGGGGGGGGGGGGGGGGGTAGGGGCGTTTGATAACACGGACAATTGAGGATGTGAAAGGAGAAGAAGGAAAAGAAAGACAAGGGGGATAGAAATGAAGTATAGATGACCTTTAGGAGTACGAAGAGAGTCATTAGTGTATCACAAAAATCAAAAGGACAATCATGCAGTTGACAGGATTATGGGAACCAGAAGAACAAGTAGAACATCTAACCAGAAGCGACAAGCATTTCAAGTCAACGCAGCTAGAGAAATGACAGACTACACTACTAGAAAAGGGGGTTTTTGCGTCGGCTCTTTCCCGTCGCAAATAATACTCTTGCTATCGCAAAAGGATATTTGCGTCAGCATTGCGACGGCAAATAAGGGGAAGCAACTGTCCGGGTCGCAAAAAAGTTTTTGCGACGGCACGTAGCCGTCGCAACCATTTACAACAGCACTTTATGCTTTTTGTGACGGCACTATTTTCGACGCAAATACTTATTAAAAATCATGTTTTTGCCGTCGCAAATGGTAACAACGGCTTTGTATTCTTTTAGCGACGAAAATAGCCGACGCAAATACTATTCACAAATGTGTTTTTGCAACCGTGCAAGACCGTCACAAATACTATTTTAAATATATACTTATTTGCCACCGCATGATAGCCGTCGCAAAAAACATTTTGCGACAGTATATCTCCCGACGCAAAAAAAAATATAAAACTCTAGATTTTTTTTGCTACGGCCTCGTGCTGTCGCAAATGTCTTCATGCTTTTGTAACAGATAAATACCGACGCAACATGTGTTCATAATACCTATCTGTTGCAAATACTATTGGTTTTAGCGATTGTAACAGTTTCGATACAAAAAAAATAAATAAAAATTTCTCAATCCATTCATATCCAAGCATTCATTCATTTATTTATAACAATATATCAAATGTTATCTCTTTATAACAATATTCATATCCGTTCAATCACATATCAAAATATTTAAAAAGTACACATTCATCAAATACAAATCAAAACATATTAAAAAGTACACCAAATATGTCTCAAAACAATATTTAAATTTCAACAAGTACAACTCAAAATAAATCTTTCTTGTTTCAACAAAATACAATCAAAAATAAATTTTTCTCCATCGCTAATTGCTTTGCCCCACCATCACTTAATCTTTTTCCTTCTCTAATACCTAAAACTCAATTAAAATCATTTTGAAACATGATAAGTATTTAAATGATACAATACACGTATATATACATGAACTAATAAAATTAAGTTGCAATATACATGACAATATCGCCAGGCAATATGTCGGCCAACAACTTCTCCAATTGTGTTAATCACTTTGTGAGGCCTTTCTAAACAGACATTAGGTTTTTTTGCTTTTTGAATAAGTACTTGACAATAATCTTGACCCAATGGTACTCCGTCTAATTCATACAATGAGTCCTTAGTAATCAAAAGGCCCTCTGCCAAATCATGTTTTGGAATACCATGATTAAGCAAGTCAACTTGTATCCCTACCTACAAGTATAATTGGGTTTTCAACCGGCTCACCCATAACCTTTACTATCAAACCATACAAAAAACATAACATATCAAGGTTTTCAATAAGCTCACCCTCAATCTCCTAAGACCACTAAGGGTTTTCAGTAAGATCATCACTAACCTCAACCGTTTGTGTGATTGTGTATAGTCAAATTGCACATATATAAAAGATACCTATTGATCAATTTAATGTTTTCGCACAAATGATCTTCTTAACGAGTTCTATAATATGAACAGTAAAGTCATCAAAATAGAGAAAATGAGTAAATAACTTACTTGAATCTTTGCTGTGGTCTTGGGTCCGAGAATGTTTTCACAGTATCACAAGAGCCTAAATCTGGAACCCGCATTAATAATGCACATACGGCACATGGTCTACAAAGAACACGTTTTTCAATTAAGAACTTGATGGTTAACAAACCAAAAAGATGGTTGATCATGAGCAAGAAAATAAAATGAGTACCTCTTAAGTAATTGTCACCATCAATCTTCTTAGTGCTCTGAATAAGCTCCTTTGCAGCTTTGCCAAAATGTTTCAATTCCCACGGTAACTCAGATTTGTCTCCCATTTAGCAGGTTATTTTCTACCATTTTGAATATAAAAGGCAGGTAACACAAGAATCATTGAAAGTCATTAAATAAGAAAAAAAGAAGTAAAAACAGGGCCAGCATAGACATGTTAAATCATCTGTTGACAAGGAAAAATAATAGCCACCAACAATGTAGAACAAAAATAGGCTAACAGACAAAGTTCCTTTTCATTTATGAAATGCAAGAAATATGCCAACAAGAAATCCAAAATATCCTACTCAAAGTTCATGCACTGTTCATTGAAACAGGAAACAAAATAGAAATTTTAGGTGTTATAATACCATAGCTCTGAAAAAAGTTAGACAACATTTAGGCAAACAGTTGATTAAATGGATGCAACCAATTAAAGCAATTAGGATACATAATATGGTCTTTAACCACAAGTACAACTTTATGAAACAGTTGGGGGTGCTTTACTTAGTAGGGAGAAGAGCAACATACATAAGAAAATGAAGGCCTTAGTTACAAGGGAATTTCTGAGCTTGCATTCTGTACTACAAACTTCCACATCTAGCAAAAATGCAGCTTCCAAATATGAAATACCAAGATTTTCGGTCAACAAAAAAAGATACCCTCAATTTAGCACAACATTACAACAATCTAACTAAAACTCATATAATATTTGGAAAAAAAAAATACTTAGGAAAGAAAAGCAACTCATAATAAAATATGTTTAATTATAAACATATCTACTCAAACTGACAAAAGAGTTAATTATCTCTCCCGAAATGGTGGGAGTAGTTTGTGGAATTTTATCTCCCAAATAGTACCAATTTGGGTTTATAAAAGTACTTGCAAAAAAATTTCCAACCACTTGGAAGAATCATGTCTTTTTTTTTCTATTAGCAGTTAGTTCTAAAGCTAATAAAAAACTATCATAGCAAACTCAAACAAAAAGGAGAATTTTAAAAAAGCAAAAAGAAAAAAAACATCTAACGTGCTATTAATTCAACAAAAAAGGGTGACATCTAATCAGTACCCTGTGCTCTTGTCATTTGTTTACACATCACTACCTTATTAAAATCAGGATCTTAGACCTAATCACAACGCATGCATCAATAGAGCTCAGTCCTTTCCATGTCCACAGCAATGTCATGACAACACATGCAACAATATAACTAAGTAACATATCAAACAAATATAGAGAACATGAAATTTTTTTAGCAGTTCTTCAAGTCATTGAAGATGATGTAAGAAAAAGTGTGTTCATGAGGCAGCTGAAAGTAAATTTACCATCAAGAAAAGAAATTCAGCGTAAACAGATGAATACATATTACATGAAATAAATACATGCACAAATCACAGGGAAAAAACTTAAGAATGCTTCCTTACGCAGATATAGATTTTGTTGTCATTAACCTGTATTGACTATTGTAAGACCTTTATTGTGCCTCAGCCTACATCACTTGTACTGGATTTTGGAATATGAATTTCAATTAGATCCAGACTTCATGTAGTACATTAATCTTTCAAGATTTTCATAGATTACTAACATGACAGAAGCTAATAATAAAAAAAACACTAAAATGAAATATTCCTCTCAACAAGCAGCTATCAAACTACAACGATCAAGTCAATGGAACTAATCATCGGGTACTCATCTGTAATTCTTTCCCACAACTCAGGTGACAATTTATGTTGTAACTGTCCTCTACCTACTCGACTCCTTGAGAATCAAGAGTGAATGCAACAAAAACACGCACTTTCAGTTTTTTTGGGGTAGTCCTGTACAGAATACACGTTTTGTCATAAGTTGTGTATTTAGGGACAGCCGAGCAAATAGAAATTCCATGATCCAATGAATCTTGGGCAACAAATCTTCCTCGTGTTCCAGTACAAATCACCCCGCCCCCCACACCCTCTCCCCCTTCCACCCCCAAACCAAAAAAAAAGAACCTCCTACAGTCGTATAGTTAGTCCTTTACCGAGTACAATAACAGCTGGGATACCACCAGAGGAGATGCCAAATCATTCATGGATTACTCAGTCCACTTCAGCAATAGAGGTTTCAGAAATTGAAACTTAAAACACAAACAGAAATCAACAAATCACAAAATACGTACAGCTTGTTCACGGCGACGGATCCGCAGCCGGCGAAGATCACAAAATACGTTCCGATCACCTCCGCAATCACC